>OZ004710.1:88410496-88475993 GCA_963924515.1 Vespertilio murinus | reverse complement strand
ATAGAGAGCTAGAAACGTCGATGAGAGAGAAACATCCACCAGCCACCTCTTGCACACCCCCTACCGGGGATGTGCCCGCAACCAATGTACATGCCCTTGACCAGAATCAAACCCTGGACCTTTCAGTCTGCAGACCGATGCTCTACCACTGAGCCAAACCGGTTTCGGCGTGGCTCATTTTTAAACATTACCTTTTGTAGAGCATTGTGTGTTCTTCCACACTTTATTGCTCTCTAAACATATTGGCTGCTGGTTGAGGAGAAAAAAAAAAAAAGGCTGGGTTTGAAGAGATCATTAAATCGTGGTGAACATTCAGAGATTTCTTCTGCTCTTCTTCATTAGTCTGCATGATGGTGTGCCAAAAGCTATTTGTTTTTTTGTGTGTGTTTTTAATGCTTCTGGGAACCAAGCATCATGTCTTTGGTTAACAGTTAATGTTATCACCGCCCAGGAATGCAACTTCTAAAACCAAAGAAAAAATTAAATGATGCCACTAAAATTAATAAAATTAATAAAACTCTTGATCTAATTTATGGTGGGAAGTGATTCATATAACTTTGTAGTCTTAAAAGAAAGTACAAGGCTATCTTTCCCATTGTTAACATTTTAAAATCATGATTTCATGTAAATTGAAAATTTAAGACATTATAAACTCCTGCAAAAGACATTATAAAACTCCTGAAATTCACAAAATAAAACAATATGGAAACCTCAATGTATTGTTTAAATTACTCTTAAATGGCCCTGGCCAGATAACTCAATTGATTCAAGCATCGTCCAAAATACCAAGGTTGTGGGTTCAATCCCCAATCGGGCACATACTAGTACAAGAAACAACCAAAGAATGCATACATAAGTGAAACAATAAATAGATGTTTTTTTTTCTCTCTCCCTTTCTCTCTCTCTAAAATAAATTAAATTAATTTTTAAAATATCCTTTTAAAACCTAGCCAATCTATATGTTCTAAATATTGAGATTGAAATAGTGAATAAATATTGTAAATATATCTTTTATGCAATATATTTGATCTTTAGTTTTCCAAATATAGAGCACATGTATGTGCATATGTTTTTAAGAAAATATAAATTATACTAATTGCAGTGAGAATTTCAGTTACGATTTTCTTTTTTTAAAACTGTTTTCCAACATTTATGGATTGATTGAGGTATTACATGTGTGTCCGTATCCGCACATTGCCTCCTCACCCCGCTCCCATACATGCCCTCAACCCCCTGTTGTCTCTGCCCATTGGTTATGCTTATATGCATGTGTACAAATCTTTAGGTTGATCTCTCCCCTTTTCCCTCACCCTGCCTTACCTTCCTTTAAGGTTTGAGCATCTGATCAATGCTTCTGTTTCTAAATCTGTTTTTGTTCATCAGTTTAAGTTGTTCATTATAATCCGCAAATTAGTGAGATCATGTGATACTTATTTTTCTCTCAATGACTCCACCCACGCTGTTACAAATGGTAGGAGTTCTTTTCTTTTTATAACAAAAAAAGTATTCCATTGTGTAGATATACCAGAGTTTTCTAATCCACTCATCTGCTGATGGGCATTTAGGCTGTTTCTAAATCTTAGCTATGGTAAATAGTGCTGCTATGTACATAGGGGTGCATATATCCTTTCTGGTTGGTGTTTCTAGTTTCTGGGGATATATTCATATAATTGGGATAACTGAGTCAAATGGAAATTCCATTTTTAGTTTTTTAGTAAATTCTATATTGTTCTCCACAGTGGCTGTACCGTCTGCATTCCCACCAGCAGTGTACAGGGTTCCTTTTTCTGTGCATCCTCACCAGCACTTGATATTTGTTGATTTGTTGATGACAGCCATTCTGACAGATGTGAGATGATACCTCATTTTTGTTTTGATTTACATCTCTCTGATGATAAGTCACTTTGAGCAGGTTTTCATATGTCTCTTGGCCTTCCTTCTGTCTTTTGTCAAAAAGTATCTATTTAGATCTGTTGCCCATTTTTGGATTGGTTTGTTTATCTTCCTTTTGTTAAGTTGTATGAGTTCACTGTAAATGTTGGAGATTAAATCCTTATAGGAGCTAACATTGGCAAATATGTTCTCCCACACAGTGGACTTTCTTGTTGTTTCATTGATGGTTGCATTCCCAATGGCTGCATACAGAGATGCCCAGGCACCATCTACTGGGTCAGTGGGCTCAGCAGGTCCTTGTGCCAGAGCGGCACTACCATAGGGACTGGATGGCAGTGGCTGGGGTTGTGCCTTGAAGCAGATCAGAGAAGCACCTGAGGGCCACCTGCCAGTAGGCTGAGGGGACTTGAGCAGTGGATCGGTGTGACTGCAGTGACTAGAGATAAGAAGCTGAGGAGTGGTAAGTCCAAGTTTCTGCTGTGAGGTCTTGAGCCCTTGGTTGGATACAAGTGTGCCTAGTGGTAGCTCACAGAGGCACCCAGGAGTTGTTTGCTGGGACACTGTCCTCAGGGGGCCTGTGTGCTGAAACCATGTGACACAGTGTCTGATGTGTATGGGTAGGCAGCCAGGAAGGGGGGAGTCCAAATTTCTACTGTTGGGGCTATGTGCCCTTGTCTGGATATGAGCATGCCCAGCCGGGGTTCACGGAGGCACCCAAGAGCTGCCTATTGGACCAGTGGTCTCAGTAGTTCTGCATGCTGAAAAAGCACAACTGCGGTGTCTAGAAGTCTGCAGCCTGAGAGGGGAATGTCCCAACTTTTGCTGCCTTGTGCCCTTGGTTGAAATTGTGTGTGCCCAGCAGTGACTCACAGAGGCACCCTGGAGCTGTTTGCCAGGGTGGCACATTCAGCATGGCCCTTGTGTTAAAGCTGCATGACCATGGTGTCTATTGGCAGGCAGCTAGAAGGGGGGGAATCCAAATTTCTATTGCTGGGTCTGTGCACCCTTGGTTGGATACAACTGTGCCCTGTGAGGGCTCACAGAGGCACCCAAGAGCTTCCTTTGGGGTGATGGGCTCAGGAGGCCTGCACTCTGAAAAAGCACAAGTATAGTATCTGGAAGTCAGCAGCTGTGAATTGGGCAGACTCAGCTTTTGCTGCTGTGCCCTTGGTTGAATTTGTATGTGCCCAGTGGTGGCTCATAGAGGCACCCGGGGCTGTTTGCCAGGGCAGTGCATTCAAAGAGGCTCTTGCGCTGAAGTTGCATGACTGAGCTGTCTCTGGGTAGGCAGTCAGGAGTGGGTTAAATCCGAATTTCTACTACCTGGGCTTTATGTCCTTGGTTGGGTTTGTGCACACCCAGTGGTAGCTCACAGAGGCACCTGGGAGCCATTTGTTGGGGCGGTGCACTCAGCGTGGCCCTCACATTGAAGCCATGTGATCAAGGAGTCTGTGGGCAGGTATCTGGAAGTGGTGGACTCAGAATTTCTATTGCTGGGGCAGTGAGCCCTGGTTTGGATAAGAGAGTGCCCAGCAGGGGCTCATAGAGGCACCAAGAGCTGCCTTTGTGGCCTTGGGCTCAGGAGGTCTGTGCACGGAAAAAGCATGACTGTGGTGTCTAGAGGTCAGCAGCTATGAAGTAGGAAAACACATTTTTTTGCTCCTATACCCTTTGTTGAATTTTCAAGTGGTTAGTGGTGGCTTACATGGGTACCCTGGGGCCAATTGCCAGGGCTTTGCACTCAGGCCCTTGCACTTAAGCTCTGTGACTGAGGTGTCTGTGGGTAGACAGGTGGGAGTGGGGGAAGTCCAAATTTCTACTGCTGGAGGCCTATGCCCTTGGTTGCGTTTGTTCACACCAGTGACAGCATACTCAGGCACTCAGAGGGGCCCTGGAGCTGAAACTGCGTGAATGAGATGACTGTGGGCAGGTATCAAGGTAGGGGGAATCCAGAATTTCTACTGCAGGGGCCCTTGTTTGGATAAGAGCTTGCCCAGGAGTGCTCACAGAGGCACCCAAGAGATGCCTTTGTGGCCTTAGGCTGAGGTGGCCTGCACCCTGGCAGAGCATGATTGTGGTGTCCAGATATCAGCAGCTATGATGTGGGGATACTCAGCTATTTTCTGCTGTGACCTTGGTTGAATTTGTGTGTGCCGAGGGGTATATCCCAGGGGTACCCTGGGGCTGATTGCCAGGGCAGCGCACTCAGGCACTCAGATAGGCCCTTGTGCTGAAGCCACATGACTGAGGTGTCTCTGGCAGGCAGCCAGGAGAGGGGGGAATCTGTATTTCTACTGCCGGGAGCCTTATGCCCTTGGTTGGGTTTGTGCACGCCAAGTGGCAGTGCACACATGCACCCAAAGAAGCCCTGGTGCCAAATCTGCATGACCGAGGTGGCTGTGGGGAAGTATCCAGGAAGGGGGAATCCAGAATTTCTATTGCCAGGGCAGCTGGCCCTTGTTTGGGTCAGAGTGTGTCACACGGTGGCACTCACTAGTGGCCTGTTGAGTGGTGGGCTCCGCAGCTTGTGAGCTTGACAAGCATGACTATGGCACTGGAGAAGCGCAACTGTGGCATCAGGAGTTCAGCTGCTAGGGAGGGGGAAGTTGTACTTTCTGCTGGGAGAGCATGTACCCTTGGAGGTGGAGGTCACAGTGTCTAGGGATCTGTTGGTGAGGCAGCAGGATTTTGGTTAGAGTGGCTGTCAGGTCATAGGCAGTGTCAAAGGGCTGTCTGGGTGGTGGTGTTGATGAGTTCCTAGAAGAGAACATTCTCATCTTCAAGATGACATGGGCTCCATGCCAGAGTCCCCCAGTCCGGGGAGTGCTAGCAGAAGTAGTAGTCTCTCCCCGTCCAAGAGAGCCTGCTACCAGCCCCTGCTACTTCTGCTGGATTTAACTGACACACACACACACACACACACACACACACACACACACACACACACACACATCTATATACTCTCCTTTCGCCCCTTCACTCACTCACACCCTCTCCTTCATCTCTGTCCTGCCCACTGCCATCTTCCAACCTCAGTTATGATTTTTTTGATTCAAGTTGGTTATGATATCCTTAAACACCAGTTATATATATACTTAAGGACAAGTTAATGTTTGTGATTTTGGGATTTCATTGTTTATAATCATAAATCTTGATTATTACAGATAAGTTGAGTTTTTATAGACAGAGTATTTTAAAATGTGAGTCACAATTATTGTTTCAGCATTGTGTCTGGTATACTGCTGAAAGACACAAAATTTGAGAATCTTTGGGGTGTTAATGTTTTCCTATGTAGGACAACATCATTCTAATGGTGCCATTGAATAAAATGACATTCAGCTTCAGAACATGAGGCAAGCAACCCCAAGTTGAAAAAGAACAGTGCTGACTGTATTAAGCCAACCCAGCTGTGTGAGCTACTGCACATTAATGGCATTTCTGTTATAGACTGAGGACAGATTTCCCTTTAAATCTTTTCAATATATTAATGTGTATTCATGAAATACGTGTAATATGGCAGTTTCTTCAGTGATGTGTCTCTGTATATGTCATGAGTTTTGTAATATCATGCTTGCCTGGCAGAGACAAAAGTGTTATCATATCTAAAAGACAACTGACTAGCCACTGACATAAATTTTCCTGTTACTTAACAGCATAAAATGTATCATTTTTTATGTCAAACTTATTCTTTTATTCTTATCAAGTCAGAAGAATATAATGGAAAATTATATTAGAGTACGTATGGTAGAAAAGGCCTAGGTTCAAATTCCAGGTCTGCCAGAAGAATCTTTGTTCAATTTCACCAGTGCTAAAATGAGGATAATGTTAACTATAGATATCAGTTGTCAGAAAATGCTGACTCTTAAACTGGCTTCATTGTAAAAAAAAGAATCATTATTTCTTATTATGAGAAATCCCAAGGTAGGGAAGCCTCCAAGCACAGTATGCCAAGGATTGGCTCAACTCCTTTGCAATTCTCTTTCCTCTTCCCTAAGTTGATGTTGCTTCCCTAAGGGACAGAGCAGTATGTCTGTAGCACATTAAGGCATCGAATACAAACATGTCAATATCAGAAGAAGGACAGTCTCTCATAGTATTGATTTAAAATTATGAGGGAAACTCTAATCAAAAGACTTTCTAGCCAAAAGACCCCCTCTGGAGTCTCACTGTCCAGAATTAGATCACATGTTCATTCCTGATGAATATTGACATGGGAACTGGGACTACTTCCCTGGAAACCTTAGACCATGGGGATATCCTTCTGAGCAGACAATGATGCTGGCCAACTTCCACCACATTACATGGCATGGGAGCAGTGTAAGATATCTGAACAAACTGGGAGTATTTTTGGCAAGAAAGAAAATAATGGAAGCTGAATGAGACAAACAACTGGGAAGCACCTCATGGAGTGTTCTGAGTAGTAAATGAAACCACATATTATGTAAAATCCATCTTCATGTGTCTGACACAATTTAAATACTAAATAAATAAAAGTTAGTGATATTATTGGTGTTGTAATTATTAAACTAGCAAGTGAAACACTTTAATAAGAGCAATGATTACATAATTGGGATTCTAAATACCAGTAAATATATCTTGTTTTATTACTTATGATTTCCATGACTTAGACTCTATACCAGGGGTTAGAAGATGTTTTCTCTAAAGGAAAGTAATATTTTTAGGCTTTGTGGAGGACATAGTTGTTGATTTTTTTATTACAAGCTTTCCTTTGTCTTATTTTCTCCAACCTTTTAATCTCTAACATGCCAAACATTTGTTAGCTCCCAGGTGGTAAAAAACCAAGCCACAGGTGGGTTTGTCAACCCTCAGCTTAAAGCAAGTACTTGTTAGCTTCTCTGTGCCCCCAGTTATTCCATCTGTAAAATGGAGATACTGTGCTTGTGGCGTTTTCCTCAGAGTGTTATTGTGAAGATTAAATAATTGATGTACACAAATTAAGTGACTCATGACACTTAATGCATATTAATGATGGAGCTTGTTTTTTTTTTTTTTTAATGTACCATTCATATTCATCCATCAACTGACAAATGTATTTAGTGTAGAGAGCCACCTGAGCCCGAGGGCACTGGCAGAATCCTGTTATCAGTACTGATTTTTTTATCTTTATCCATGTGCTTGGAGCGAGGAACAAAAAGGACCTTGACCCACCCAGGTCTTTGATATGCTAAATTTTGTACCAAAAAATAAGGAGCTTACCCAGATACTGATGAATAGGATTTGGGCACACCCAAAAATCCTTTTGATCATAAAATCCCTTTTGGAAACCAATAAATATGCTATGTTGTCTGAGGTGAGTGTGACTGTCTCTCCATCAGAGAGATGGCGCCCACCTAGCGTCCAGCTTGAATCTATTTCTGTCTCTTGTCTCTTTCTTTCTCTAATTTCTTAATCCCCAGCTCTTGCCCTCAGAAACCTGTTGTTTTCCGTGTGGGACATGGAAAACAGAGAAAATGTCCACTGCATTTAGAGCTAAAACAAACCAATGACTGCATTATAAGCTAATCATAAATTTTATGGTGCTGAAGTATACAAGAAGTGAGGTAGAAATGGCTTCAAGTGCAAAGAAGCTTGACACAAAAGCATGAGTTTATGAGTAAAGCAGGTTGAGTTTCGATTCTGAGTCTACTACTCTACAGCTGTTATGAACCCAAGAAAACTATATCACCTCTCTGTTCCTTACTTTCCTCCTCTATAAAAATAAGGCCTGCTTGATAGGATTGATCTGAGTACTAAAAAAGGATGCCTGTCAAAATACTACATTTTTGTTATTTATGGTATTTATATTAAATGGCAGGCTAAATGGTACATGGTAAGAGCTCAATAAATAGCAGTTGCTATTATTTTTCATTTTTGTTATTTACATTAAATGTCTCTGAGGCTGTGTCTCCAAAATAGCTAATGCATCAGTTAAGGAAAAATAACAATCGCTTGATTGTGCCTTCACTATTTTTGACTGCCATGACTAACCCGGTAACTCTCAACCAGTGTATGTAGAACAACAACAATTGAGTGGTTAATTAAGCTTAAAACATTGATCCAATAGCTATGTGTAAACATAGTTTGATTATGATTTCTTTCAGCTATGCACTTCATTTCTTAATATATCTGATAGGAAAACAATTGAATTTTAATTATTCAACTTTAAAGCTTATGCCCAGAGGCTACTGTGCTGAATTAAGCTCTGTTACTTGAGTTGATTAGGCATTCCCTCCCCAGCTAGGCTAATACTAGATTTCACCTTCTTGCCCTAGCTATTTGCTAATACATATACTAATTTGAAGCAAATATTCAGGCTCCTGATAAAAGCCACTCAAGTCTGGGTCATGAAGGCTTGGGCAGGGGGTGGGAGCTGGGTAGAGGAGGTCAATAGGGGGAAATAGGGGACACCTGTAATACTTTCAACAATAAAGATAAATTAAAATAAATAAGTAAATAAAAATAAAACACCAAAAAGTCTGGGTCAGGAAGTTAAATCGTAATGTGGGTATGATTTGGGCATCATGAAGACAAAGGGGGTGCTATTTACAAGGAGCTTGAAAGAAGAAATGTAGTCCTCCCTCTCAATTACTCATTCAATCTTTATACTTTTATGGCAAGCTAAACTGTAGCCTCTCATATCATAAAAAACAAACAAACAAACAAACAAACAAACTTAATGAGTGCTCCATCTGTAATTTTGGTATTAGCTCGTTTGTCTCTCAAGAAGAGCTTAGTTATTTATCAAGTTACTTGGATTAGTTGTTTAAAAGAAAAAAAATTATCACCTTGTGATCTGAAGGTTACTCAAAGACAGGGGCCATGTCCACCTTACTTACTGCTGAATTCCCAGTGTCTAGAGATATACATGGCACATTTTAGATGTCCAATGCATATTTTATGAACATCTAATAACCTGAATGATAATTTCAAATCCTAGAATAAATGAACATGAGGTTAAAACTCCTGACTATTACTCCTTCATAGTGAGGTATCAGATAGTTGGGAATTCTAGAAGAAATGAATAGGTATACAAGGACTACTTCACTTTGGGGAATAGATTGCTGAAAATTCCAGTTGAGTAATGATGCTCCAATGTGTGCAAAATTTTCTTCAGTGAATACTCTGATGTTTCACTCAGACACCTCTTTAAAACTGAAAGATATATTCCTTCAGCAGTGGGGAGTGTTGGCTGCAGTGTTGGCCTCAATTTTCAGCTCTCAACAGAAATTGCCTCAGCTGAAGAGATCTACCTTGTCAAAGGTCACACCTCTTTCCTGGGGCAGCCAATATTTAACAAATAATCACTGAAGTGGTATAAAAGCAAAACCCTCCTACCCAAACTCAGAAAACTCTAAGGAACCATTCCAGCTTCAAAACACATTATGGTATTGATTGAGACCTTTATTGAGACCACATTCTCCCTCTACCCAATCCTGCTTTTCCCCCTTTCCTCCCACTCATGTTGACCCCAAAGAAACAATCCTGCTTTTCCCTTTTTCTTTCCACCCATAATGATCCCAAAGACACTCCTTAATAAACATCTGCATGCTTATCTTTATTTCAGCATCAGCTTCTAGGAGAATCCAAGCTATGACAAATACCACCATGTCCTCATAGCACTTTCTCTTAATGCAGGCACTATCTACCCTGCCAATACAGGCCATCCACTTCCCAAGACAGAATTTATATAAATGTTTCAACCAAATATGGGATATAGCCAATCATAAAGGCACTTATTCACAGTAAGGTATCAGATAGTTGAGAATTAGGGGAGGAAGAAGCTTATGTGATTTGTTGAATGTCACACAGCTATTAAGTGATGAAACCAAGATTTGAACCCATGTAGTCTGTCAATATAAGCACCTTCTCTAGAATCTTCCAATTTTGCTTCAGGATCATCATGGAGAAAACAGTGTCTATGGCTCTGCACCAATTTCAATACAATGTTGATATACTGTGCTCTGTACCTCTTATTCCCCTTAACTTATTTTGCCCATCTTCCCACTTCCTTCCCCCTTGGCAACCATCACTTTGTTTTCTATTTCTATAAGGCTATTTTATTTAGTTTGGTTCATTTTTTTTCTTTTTAGATTCTACATATAAGTAAAATCATAGGGTATATGTCTTTCTATGACTTATTTCACTTAGCATAATAACCTCTAGGTCCATCTATACCAGCCGTAGGCAAACTATGGCCCGCGGGCCAGATCTGGCCCATTCCTCTGTTCTATCTGGCCCACTGAGCTGAAAGAGCGGAGGGTTCTCTTGCTCTCCCCTCTGCTCCTTCACCAGCAGCCCACAATGAGAGTGCCAGTATGGTCAAGTTGCTTTTGTTCCGGCCCTCCGGTCCAGTTTAAGAACCCATGTGGCCCTCGAGGCAAAAAGTTTGCCCACCCCTGAATACTGTTGTAAATAGCAAAAAAACCCCAACAACATTCTTTTTTATGGCCAAGTAATATCCCATTATGTGTATGTAGCACCATTTTTTTTATCTACTCATCTACTGATGGATACTTAGGTTGTATCCAAATCTTGGCTGTTGTAAATAATGCTGCAATGAACATAGGGTGCATATATCTTTTCAGATTGGTGTTTTCAATTTCTTTAGGTAAATACTAAAAAGTTGTATTGCTGAATCATATGTAGTTCTATTTTTAATTGTTGATGAATTTCCATACTATTTTCCATAGTGGCTGTACCAATTTACATTCCTATTAACAGTGCTTCTTATATTTATTTTTAATAGATGCACCAATTTTTACCACACTTAAAATGTATATATTAAATTTTCCATAAAGTAAAAGCAATACTACATATGACCACCAACATCTTCAAACCCATCCTTTGACTCTCAGTTGTTCTTAACAGAAAAAAAAAATTGGAGTGATTAGTATTTTAAATTATTATATTTCCTGAATAGAGTTAGCTACCTTAATTATTTAACTTCCTTAATATTCTTTTATATTCTTCCTTGCATTCTGTCACAGAGGTGTTTTCCTGTTATATAATCTTATAATTCATATACACAGCTTGTTAATTCTATGTGATATTGAATATGTTATTGCCAATATGTTGTATTACATTAAGCAAATATGCAATCATAGTTACTTGGGTAATTTATAAATTCAAAAGCTTGATTCTCTTTCCTTTTCAATGGCTCTTTTTTCAGAGGATTGTTTTTGTTTTTTACTCTTTGTTAAACATAATATAACTAGGTTTTGTCACAAATGTAAATGCATTCACAGTATAGGCAGATATGCTAAATGAACAAAGGACAGTTTTAAGACAATATGGAGTGGTGGAGCCTACAGTGAAAAGGTTAGACAAGCCTTATTGAAGAATGTATAAAAATAAATGGAGGTGGGGGTAGCTAACACATTGTTTAAGCAGAAACAAATTGTATTTCCTGGCAAATTCCTCATTTTTCAGACTGTGCTTTAACCATTATATAAAATAGGGATTTTCATTGCACGGATAGTATTTCTGCTATAACCAGAGACTATTCTATCTTGGCAGGAGGGGATTAAGTATAAAAATCTTAGGTATGAAAATTATCAGGCTAGTGAGGAGGAAAAGAAAGCTGGACTTGAATAATTCTGGGGCAAAGTTGGGGTCAGAACTGTGCTATAGGGAAGAATTTGGCTCCAGAGCTGGCTTATCTAATATGGTTACAACATTTAAATCAGGTCCTGATTAACTCAGTTGGGAGTGAGCAGTGTTTTTTGTTTTTATTTTTAATATATTTTTATTGATTTCAGAGAGGAAGGAAGAGGGAGAGATAGAAACATCAATGATGACAGAGAATACTTTATTGACTACCTCCTGCATGCCCCACACTGGGGATCAAGCCTGCAACCTGGCATATGCCCTGACCAGGAATTGAACTGTGACCTTCTGGTTCATTGGTCAATGCTCAACCACTGGGCAACATCAACCAGGCAGGAGTGAGTGGTGTTGATCATCAGTAAGGCCTGATATGATGTGTAGGACATGACAGTGGGAATTTTGTGGTGTTATGATGCTGAGAATCAGCTCAGCATGAATTCTAGGGTGGGGTGGGGGTGAATATATCCACCTGCTTGAGAATTAGGCATAAGGGAAACTAGATCCATTTATTCAAGGAAATTTGCCTACATGATGTTAACAAAGCATAAAGGTTTTAAAGAAATGCCATAGAGTTCTGCACAAGTTCGTAGGGATGAGGAGTACAAATTAAAACAAAACAAAACAAAACAAAACAAAGAAGCAAACAAAGAGGGAACACTTTTATATGGGCTTGACATAAATGCAACAGAACAGGGAATGCCTGTGAAGCACAGGGCATTAAAGTACCCAAGAGACACCTCCAAGCATATGAGGTACAAGACAAAACACTAATTCTAGATCCCACCCAATTGTGAAGATGAGATTCCTGACATCCTGTCAGGTTAGTTCACTGTGGTGGGCCTTAACCTACAGCTTATAAGTATTATGGGAGCAACCAAGTGGGGCTGAAGCTGGGAAAGTTAGAGAATGTTAGGTCCTCAGCTACTTTGAGCTTGACTCTACTGTTCGCCTTGGTGAAAATGCTCTTTGTCTTCTTGGTACATACAGAAGAAGAACCCCTTTTCCCTTTTCTCTGATTCTACTTTTCTCTAAAATCATTGGACTTATCTTATGAAAGTTTAATACCACTCCCAAGACATATTTCAACTTTTTGGCATGCTAGCTTGGAAGGATAAGAAGCTGCTATAGATTATCTGGAATAGGGTTATAGGGATTAATCCAACTTTACTGATAGGCCTTGAGGAACGTAATGATTAGTGAATGTGTTATACTCCGGGATAATGGGAGCCAGCAATTATGCTGACAATACTTTTAAGATGGTAGGTATAACACAAGAATAAGAACCCTTAGTAGATAGTCTGCATTAAAATATAAGTCAAAGTCTTAGTGCTGGGTTGTGTGTCTTGTTTGGCATAAGATGCAAACTAACACCTGGTAATTGAAGACAGGGTTCAGCTATTAGAATAGGAATTGGCAACGGCTAAGTAGAGAACTAGGGCTCCATCCAAGTGGAGAGGGGAGTTTGGGCACAGCTCCAAAGAGGAACTAAACTAGCTATAAAGGAACTGCAGCAGATGCCCAGTGTTTATGGTGAGCTGGGTATTTGGTAGCTTGAACAGCAAGACCAGTTCCAGACTCCTCCCACTGATGTGAATATGGTTCCTAATATTCTGCCAGTTTGGACCAATATTGCAATATCGGCCCATGACCTGGGTGGCACAAAGACTGTAATTTCATGAAATAGTACATGTAGCAGTAGGGCTGGGAAAGTCAAGGTTTTACACTTTGGTTTTACAGAAGCAAGAGTGTATTTAGCATAATTATGAAAATTGGTTTGGGATCAAATCAGCGTATACCTAGGCCTTACTATATTATGAATTAGAGATGATTACAAAGATCATAGTATTTTGCCCTTAACCTTTATTCCCCAAAGAAAATAATTATAAATGTTATAAGAAACAATAAAGGGACTGTAAATTGAATGGACCTTGGCTCAGTGTTATTAGGAATGACTTAATGAAATCTGCTCTCCAGAAATGGAGCTTTGTAATCAACAGAGAACAAGAATAAAAAAAAAATACTTTAAATTAGTCCCTCACCAGGAAGAATGTAAGGATGAGATCATAGACACCAACTCAGAGAAAGCAGTAAACCAAGCCAAAGTCACAGGCTCACAAGGAAAGGGGAAGCATGGAAAAGGTCCATTGCTCCATCTTCCTCCCAAACATTAATTTTCCTTTATGCTTAATGATAATTATAATAGCTCAAGTCTGTGTTTCTTCAACATTTTGATTATGAAACAAATGAAGCTCTAGTTTTCCTACTTTTTGTGGTCAACATTTGGAACCATTGAGTAGAGTTCTGCAAGTAGGGATGCAAGCTTCTCACAAAGCACTTTGATAAATACTTCTGAATATAGTCTTTCTTTACATTGCATGGCAGAAAGCAGGCAATCCCTGTCTTGTCTAGTTTTTTTTTTCCCTTTAATTGATTCAAAAGTGTCCTTTCACAATGGCACAAAGAGTCACCATGGCTGCCTTGCATTCATGGGGAATGACTCAAGGTATATTGCAGATCTATTTGCACCTGTACTGCTTTCTCATTACTTTTTTGCTATTATTATTTTTAATATGTTTTATTGATATTTTACAGAGAGGAAGGGAGATAGAGAGCTAGAAACGTCGATAAGAGAGAAACATTGACCAGCTGCCTCTTGTACACCCCCTACTGGGATGTGCCCACAACCAATGTGCATGCCCTTGACCGGAATCGAACCCTGGACCTTTCAGTCTGCAGACCGATGCTCTACCACTGAGCCAAACCGGTTTCGGCTCATTACTTTTTTAATTCATCCTTCTGCCTTGTTTGGGGTCTAGGCTTCAATATGCTGTCAATGCATGACTCTCATATTGGAGATAGTTTGGAACTATTTTCCTTGACTTTGACTCTTGAATTGCTCTACACAACCTCATTATTGTTTATCAGCAACCAACCTCAATCTTACACAAGGACAACCACCCCCATCTCTAAGGACTCTGGACAGCTTGGCCTTCCCTTAGGTTCACCCAGAAAAAAATAAGACCACCCTGTTCTCTTTAGCGCTAGAAGTCTATATTCTATTTCAGTGGCTCAACGTAGTAAAACTGTTGTCTATCTCCATCTTCAGGTGACATTTGTTGCCCACATGGAAAGCTTAATAGAAGATACCACATGAGAATGTATTTGACTCTGTCTTGAATATTAATGACGCTTTCTAAAAAAGAGAGATTTCATTGCTATCATGGTAGCAGAGAAGTGATGCCATCCAGCGTTTACTAGCCAGCTGTTAGCATGCACGAGTGCAGACTGACAGTAAAATCAGCAAACAATTAGCTCAATCTTTGAAACATGTTTGCATGCCAAGCACATGAAGTTTTAATTATAAGCCCTTTGAAATATTCATGGCGATTGAATTTCCTTCTTCCCATGCAGAAACAAGATGAAAAAGCTCTTTTGAAATTTGATGACAGAAAACACTTGATACTGACAACACACAGTTGTGTAATGACTAATTAATAACTCTTTGGAAATAAGCATTTTGCCCTGATATGATTATTATGTTCATTTTCAAAGTATAACAAACCAAAATGTGGCCCTTATCATAATTCTACATCTTTATAAAAGTTATTATCAACCTATGCAAAGAGGACTTTAGTTGATATGGCAGTATTGTAAGTAACAGCATGTCCCATACTTGGCCATTAAAACTTCAATTTCTCAGCTTGCCAAGGCCATCTTTTCATCATTCCTATGCTCATATGTATGCACTATTCCTTGAAACTTACCCTCAGTATCCCACTTACCCCTGAATTATGGCCTCAATGAAATTCAGACATTTGTTCATCAAACAAAAACCTATTGAGCACTATTATGTGCTATACTCCATACTAGGCATAGAGAATACTAAATAAATAAATAAATAAATAAATAAATAAATAAATAAATATACTAGTAGCTTCTGCTATAAATGATTTAACAGTTTAGAGGCCCAGTTAACCCTATAAAGAAAGAAGGGTAATACAAATTAAAAAAAATTAGAAGTGCAAAACAAAAGTTTAAATAGAGCCGAAACCGGTTTGGCTCAGTGGTAGAGCGTCGGTCTGCGGACTGAAAGGTCCCAGGTTCAATTCTGGTTGCGGGCACATCCCTGGTAGGCGGTGTGCAAGAGGCAGCTGGTCGATGTTTCTCTCTCATCGACGTTTCTAGCTCTCTATCTCTCTCCCTTTCTCTCTGTAAAATATCAATAAAATATATATTTTTAAAAAGTTTAAATAGAACTGAGTATTGAAGCATACTTTGAGAATGCAATGATTCAGTGAAATTAGCCAGATCTTCCCCCTTCTCACACCTGTTCTGATCCAGTTGACACATCTTTTCTTACTAATCACTTTCTATATCCCATACTCTTGTGAGTGGCCCCAGACACTCATGCTTGCCCTTTCCCCAATGATCACTATGACTATCACATTTCTCCACTACCAGTGCTGACTCACAAGGTTCATGTTGCAGGTCACCATTGAAGATCTGCAGAGAAAGGAGTGTTTGACTCTTCTGCAAAGCTTGACCTTCCTTTTGGGGCACAGTTATTCTCTCATGATTTCTTCTCACTTTTAGCAATATAAACATTTAGAAAAATGTATGAACCTGGACTACTTACATCAGAGCTACCTGGGGCACTTGTTAAACCCTCAAATTCTTGGGCTCTACTCCCAGAATTCCTAAATAAAAATTTTGTGGAATTCTGCTTTTTTTCCCACTTTTATTTTTTATTGTTTAAAGTATTACAAATAGTAGTACATATGCCTCCTTTATATCTCCCCCAATTGACCTCTCCCTGCCTCCCCTAACCCCAGCACATGCCCTTACCCCCCCCCCCCCAGTGTCTTGTATCCATTGGTTATGCTTATATGCATACATATAAGTCCTTCAGTTGATTTCTTACCTCCCCTCGCCCCCCTCCCCAACTGTCCCCAGCCTTCCTGCTGTGGTTTGACAATCTGTTTGATGTTTCTCTGCCTCTGTATCTATTTTTGTTCATCAGTTTATAATGCTCTTTATCCATAAATGAGTGAGATCATGTGGCATTTTTCTTTCACTGACTGGCTTATTTCACTTAGCATAATGCTCTCCAGTTCCATCCATACTGTTGCAAATGGTAAGAATTCCTTCTTCTTCTTTTTTTTTTAGCAGCATAGTATTCCATTGTGTAGATGTACCACAGTTTTCTGATCCACTCATCTGCTGATGGGCATTTAGACTGTTTCCAAATCTTAGCTATGGTGAATTGTGCTGCTATGAACAAAGGGGTGGATATATCCTTTCTGATTGATTGGTGTTTTTGTTTTCTTGGGATATATTCCTAGATGTGGTATTACTGGGTCAAATGGCAGTTCCATTGTTAGCTTAGTTTTTTTTTTTGTTTTTTTTTTTTTTTTGAGGAAACACCATACTGTTTTCCACAGTGCATGTATCAGTCTGCATTCCACCAGCAGTGCATGAGGGTTCCTTTTTCTCTACATCCTCTCCAATCCTTGTCATTTGTTGATTTGTTGATGAGAGCTATTTTGACAAGTGTGAGATGATCCCTCATTGTTGTTTTGATTTGCATCTCTCCGATGATTAGTGACTTTAAGCATGTTTTCATATCTCTCTTGGCCTTCCATCTGACTTCTTTCAAAAAGTATCTATTTAGGTCCATTGCCCATTTTTTGATTGGGTTGTTTATCTTCCTTTCCTTAAGTTGTATGAGTCCCTTGTAAATGTTGGAGATTAAACCCTTATTGGAGATAACATTGGCAAAAATGTTCTCTGATGCAGTGGGCTTTCTTATTATTTTGTTGATGGTTTCTTTTGCTGTGCAAAAGCTTTTTAGTTTGATGTAGTCCCATTTGTTTATTTTCTCTTTAGTTTCCATTGCCCTAGGAGCAGTATCGGTGAAGAAATTGCTTCGGCATATGTCCAAGATTTTGCTGCCCCATGGATCCCTCTAATACAGTGGTTCTCAACCTTCCTAATGCCGAGAACCTTTAATACAGTTCCTCATGTTGTGGTGACCTCCAACCATAAAATCATTTTCATTGCTACTTCGTAACTGTAATTTTACTATTGTTATGAATTGTAATATAAATATATGATATGCAAGATGTATTTTCATTGTTACAAATTGAACACAATTAAAGCATAGTGATTAATCACGAAAACAATATGTAATTATATATTGTGAAATATTTATTTCTAATTACAAATAAATTAAATTTTGTCTTGAAGCATGGTGTAGCATGGGTAATAATCTTCATATAACAAATTAAACTACATTACTACATTTTGTGACAGTATGTGTAAAAAGCCAATGTCAGTGTGAAGGTTGATATTGCTTCTTTCTCACCAGATCAGAAATTCTTGGGGCAGTCTTTGCAAGAGCACAACGAAGATCATCTCCACAAGTCTACTCCTGTATTCAGACTTAATAACCAACAAGATGGAAAACCCTGTTTCACAAGGATATGTTGTTGGAAATGAAAGAAGAAGGTGCAACACAATCTCAGACAACAGGATATGACTACAAACACTTAATCCAGAATTTTGTAACTGGCATTGTAGAGAAATCAGGTCTCACTGTATTGCTGTTAATAAGTTCAATGAATTCCTCTTGTGCTGTCTCAGGAACATCTTCTACTTTGACTGTGAATGGGCAAGTGCAAATGGGGTGTCAGGTAGATTTTGAAAGTATGATGACATTTCATCTGCAAGTATGTGCAAGTGTTCTTTCACAGAAATTATTACCGTAATCCTTTTGTCTGGTTCAATGTCATGTTCCTTAAATAAAGAATACAAAGTAGGCAAGATGTAAATTTTATTTTCATCTTTTTTTCCCCAAAGCTGAAGTTTCATTTGCAATGATCGGATCTTTTCAGACAAATCAAGGCAAGTTGCATTTGGTCCTTGCAGTGATAAATTTAATTCATTCAAGATAGCAAAGATGTCAACCAAGTAAGCTGTTTTCTGCAGTTCACTTTTATCGCTGAAAAGTGCTTTGAACTTCGGTCTTGCTTTCTGATTAAAGCATGTTTTGAGTTCATCAAGAAGCTCAAAAGCACATTTTAAAACTTTTCCTCTTGATAACCATCTCACTTCAGTGTGAAATAGCAGAGCATTGTTCAGCACATCTAACTTGTTGCACAGTTGCTAAAACAGTCGATTGTTTAAGTGCTTGCCTCTACAAAATTGACAGAACTTAAGATGCTTTTCATTACTTCTTGTAACTCTTGTGGCAGTGTCTTCATTGCTAATACTTGCCAATGAATCATACAGTGAGTTCTGATGACTTTTGGTGACTCATTCAGTACCAAACATTGAAATCCAGATCGACATCCTAGCATAGCTGGAGCACCATCTGTGCAAACACCACAAAACTTTTCCCAAGAGATCTTGTGCTCTTTCAGAAATGAACCAACTCTGTCAAATACATCACATGCAGTAGTTGTCGTTTCATGAGGTTTGCAAAAAGGAAACTCATCTTTTAAAGTCGCCATCATTAATATACCTCATGTAAACCAGTAACTGTGAACAGTTTGCAATGTCTATAGATCCATCAAGCTGGATACTAAATATTGGAAGTGGAACAGATATGGATTACCTGATTAAGAATATCGGCAGACATGTCATCTATTCTTCTGCGGACAGTGTCTTTAGATAAAAAAAAAGTGCACTCAATTTTGTAACAAATTCTTCTCTGATCATAACTCGAACAATGTCTTTGGCTGCTGGCAAAGTAAACCCTCAGCAATGGTGTGAGGTTTTCATAGCTCTGGCGATTGCATTAGAATGAAGCATGTAGTAACAGGAAGTAGGAGAACATGGAGTAATAATGTTCTGAAAGCAGTATTGCTGATTTAGTAGGACATTGAATGAAGCACATTTAAGTTACAACAATATTTAATTTGTGACTTTAATAGTGGTTGTTGGGTAGGTTCCAGATAGGGATGAGACATTCCAGAACACAGAAAAAAGTTTGGAATAGAGAGGAGTGAACCAAGTCAGTAGATAACACACGTTTTGTTTGTGGTACTTGCCACCAGCGTTAAGTCTGGCAAGTCTGGTCATTAGCTTTGCTTCTAAAATAGTTGGTATCCTTGCTGGCAAAGCTCAGATGGTTGCTATCAAAATAGCATTTTAGTTTCTTCAGCTTCATAGATTCGGCTGATAGAACTTCACAAACAAATAACACAATATCCTGGGCAAACCTAAATTTTACTTCTGATCTTGCCATCAAACATTAAAAAGAAACAAAACTTGGCTTATGGTAACATTCTAAAATTAGTGGTTACTAGTCTCAACCAGTGCTCTCACACTAGGTAGCAATCCTACTAAGATTTCTCTAATCACCTCAATCCCATTTCTTTATAATAAACTCCAATCCTTCCTAATTTCCTGGAACATCCCTTATCACAAATCCATCCCATATATATCTGAGCAGATAAATCCACCTTCTACAAGTATACCTACACCCGTATCCATTTTTTCTTCATTCTATTCAGGTAGAATTGAAGAGGCCTGCCTCCTCCCATCTAAATTATATCACTCAAATTGTGTTTGCATTTTCACACTCAGCTTTTTCTTGTTTTGTATTTCAACCTTTCCTTTTCTGCTAAATTGTTCTCATCAACAATTACATATTGTTAATTTTATCTGCTTTTATTTTTTTTTAAATTTTCTTCTTGATCTCATTGGTCCAGGTAGCCCTAATTATTTTCTCCTTATGCTCAAACTTATCCTCTAAAAAGTTGTCTGTATTCTTTCAATGCACCTATCATTCACTCTTCAACCAAATCCAGTCTGAATTCTACTGTGATTGCTACAATGCAACCTTGTTTCCCCAAAAATAAAGCATCATCCAAAAATAAGACCTACTTACAGGTTTCCTTCTGAGTGAAATATAAGGCATCCCCCGAAAATAAGGCCCCCAGGCTCTGTCTCAGAATGAAAATTAATTTACTGTAAACTGGTTGCTAGGGCCGCCCCGACTGGTGTCTAGCAACCAGTGACATTACACCGAGTCCTGACATCACTGCTGTGTGAATGGAGAGAAATCAGCATGGAAACTTTGTGAAACCTAAACTGTAAGAAGTTGTGACTTGGGTGAAGAATTCATGGGAGAAAATCATTGACAGTTGCATGGGAAATGCATTGCGAGCAGGCTACCTTGACAAGAAGTACTCATTTAAAGACAGTGCTATTGCTAAACATGAGAGATTTGGTCCACTGATTCTGAAAGAAATGGAGTCACAAGAAATTCACCAGGAAATTCAGGAATTGGATTATTAGGATGATGTTCCAGGAGATGATGACATGATTGTCATTGAATAAATGAGTAAATTCTTGATACTGTAGGATTAACAGTTTGTCTGATTTGTGTTGACAACTACTGTACTACAGTACCGTATACAGGTAATAAATTTCGTTTATTTTCATTTAACAATAAATGTGTACTGTATTCTTCTTCATGGAAAAATAATACATCCCCTGAAAATAAGACCTAGTGCATATTTGGGAACAAAAATTAATATAAGACACTGTCATATTTTCGGAGAAACAGGGTACTTCTCAACAGAAGGTTGCTAATGAAATTTATTTCACTAAAACCAATAGATATTTGTAGTCCTCATGCCACTGTTTTTCAATCACCCTCCAGTAGATTCTCCACTCCTTCCTTCTTGACTCTCTGCTTTTGACTTCTTTGACACAATGTTATCTTAAAATCCCTTCCTGACTTTACTTTTACATGTTATTCCTTTAGATATTTCCTCTACTTTCTTCACTAACATGCTTCCTGCATGATATCATCAAACTAATGGTTTTAATCATAAAAGTACTATGGTGAATTAACATTTTTTTAGTCCGATCAAAATTTCTCTCCTGTATTCCAGGCTCATATAAACAGCTTGCTGTTGTACATTTCCTATTCAATTTACAATGAACTATTGTCCTAGTTCTTAGACACCATAATAAAATAGAATGTTCTTTCTGTCACCTGAAACTTTTTCTGTTTCCTGTGCTCACAGTAACAATAAAAGACAAAATGTTCTATAAAAGTAAAAATCATGGGCCTTATTTAAATTACTCTTTTCATTTTATCCTCATCATGTCCCAAAGATCTATCTTTTATATCCAACCATTTAATTGAATCTCCACTTGCAACACTCTTATCCCAATGATTGTCATGTTTCTCATAAACTACTGAAAATAATCTTCAACTTGGTCTTTATACAAGCATTCTTGCTTTCCTCTTGTTCCCTTTATGCACGTCATGTATAATGACACTTAACACATTAATTCTAACCACATATATTTACATTTTATAAAATAAATAACGCTATTTTATTCTATAGCCTATAAATGTGGCTCTTCTACCAGAAATCTATATCTGACTTATGGATAGACTGAGCTGGATGATCAGTTTCTGATTTTACTATTTATTTAAGTTAGAAAATCCTAACTCAAAATTATGGTGTGTTGGTATTGGCAGCAAGTATTTCATGGCTTTTTCAGATTGATTGGGATATTAAGATGAATGAGAACTCAGAAATTATGGAGACATGTCTCAATAAAAACTGTTATCAGTGCATCATTTGATGCAAAGTTGACAAGCACATTGCAATCAACTACTGGAACTTTGGATATTTGAACTTGTCAGAGAATAGATCCCAATTCTAGTCACTGGTTTCATTTGGCTCTGAAAAATATTTGACATGTTCTATTAAGGCATTTAAATATATGTTTTTACTATACTTAATGATACATTATTGTTTTTCCCCCCAATGAATTGAGGAAGATCTTTATGTTTTAGGAAAAAGCCAAATTTTTGGCAATCTGTTTATAAGCCATTTGCACTTAATATATTCTGATAGGTTAACCACAGTATTACAAATACTAGTAATGATGCCTTGTCCATGAAATAACTCATAACTTTAGGCTGTTCAATATATTGAATATATTAGTTTTCTTGTGTGAAGGCAAGATCTTATTTCATCTTTTCCTTATTAAAAAAACAACAAAACTCATGTGCATAGTTTTCCTCAAGAGCAAGGAAAAAGTGTTTTTTTGTGTGTTTTTTTACCGTTTCTGAACATGGCATGCAAAAAAAAAATTCACTCAAAGTCCACGATTTGATCAGTTTCACTGGCTTAGCTTCAGGATGTCATAATGGTGTTCTGTGATTATCACAGTTTGTAGAATAACATTCACATGCCACTTCTTTGTTTTCATAACAAACTATGGCCTTTTACACACAGAGCTGGTGCCCCTTCAGGGATAATCCTCCTTGTACATATTTTCTAGTCTTAATATTGGGTTACAAAATTATCATTGACTAAGTGAGAATTTAAAATGTTCTTTTGTAACACTGAATTTCAGTAATAAAAGAAAATTAGATCTAGCATTTATTCTAGTTGCAGGTAACTGATTCATACTTTAAGTCTTTGAGCCTATGTAAATGAGCTATTTTATAGTTCTTATTTGGTAATTTCATCTTCTCAGTTCATTTTGAGCCAGTTTTTATTGACTTTATTTCTACTCTAACTTGTGATTCACATTTTTCTGTTGTTTACCATGTATACTATTTTTATTGAATGGTATAAATTATAACTTTTAATTGTTTAGGTGTTTTAATTTTTTAAAGAGTGTTGAAATCTATTTTGGGGGAAATTAAGTTACTTATAGACAAGCACGATCCTTTCAAGTTCTGTTCTTGAAAAGTGCAACAGGTCTAGAGTGACTTTACTAAGGTTAACCCTTCTGAATTCTCTGCTAGATATTCTGGGTCTTCAAGGTGGTCACTTCACTTTAGGTAGTAGGAATTTAAATGTCTTTGGGAGTTTTGTACGCTCTGGAATATGGTCCATTTCTATCGATTTCCCTAGAGGTTGTTTATTTTGCTTGGCTTCTTAAAAAGTTTCCTGTCAAACATGATCAGTATAGCTTTCATTAAAATACTTTTGCAGTCTCTTTCTTGCATAGATCCTTATTTTCTAGTATTTCCCACAATTCTGTCTGCCTCAGTTTCCTTGAGCAATTATATCTGGCACCTTAATTCAGCAAGCCCTGTACGTATTTCTTGGGTTCCACTTCTGTGTAACAGGCTAGAAATTGCCTCCAGATAGATATGTATGGATTCAACTTGTCCATTTCCTGTCTCTCAGGGCTCAAACTCCTGTGCTTTTACCCAAGTTTTGAAAACAATGATTTCATATACTTTGCTCACTTTTTTAGTAATTTATAAATAGAGATTAATTCTCATACCAGTTATTCTGTCATGAGAGACACCTGTAAGTGATTTAAACAACGTTCTTTAGTGTTAATTGTATCTCATTGTGCCTACTTCCCATGATGAGTATGATGTTGAAAGATACTCTGTATTCTTTGAGTCTGATGTAATTTAAGTAACATATTTATCCTTATCCTACTAGATAAATTTATGTCAAACCTGGTTGGGAAAATACTGCTTTACCATTGAGGTCACTGTATTTTGTTTGAAAATAATAAAAAAAAATAATTATTGATAGCTTTAGGCTACGGGTTAGCTAAATTTATCACTGAATCTATAATTAGATGAAAATTCACACCAATTGAATAAAATCTAACTTTTGGATATTCATTTTCATTGTTTTCTAATTCCAGTTTTCCTTTTGGATTCTTTAGTAAACCCATCACATTTGTGTATGCAAGTTTTCTTTCTTGAATTTATGTACATATAATCTCACTGGAGTCTTATTTTCTAGTTATGTTTGCAATGTTATTCTGAATCATAGTATTTATATTAGCATTTTCATTGCTACTTTTACATTGTAGTTCATTCTTTGCATCCATTGATCCTGTGTGTGTGTGTGTGTGTGTGTGTGTGTGTGGTTTGGGGATATATTTTAACTAGAGGCCCATTGCATGATATTTGTGCAAGAACAGGCCTTCCTTCCCTTGGCTTCACTCATGGCCACCCAGGAATCTGCAAGTCCTCGCTCCCACTGCCTGAGAGCCTGCAAGTCCTAGCTCCCTGCCAGAGCACTGCTCTTGTAGCTCTTTCCACCACCCCCTCCTCCTCATAGCAGGTATCCTGCCCTTCCCAGCCACTCCATGCCTGCATATGCAAATTAACCCACTATCTTTGTTGGGTTAATTTGTATACCGTATTTGCCGGCGTATAAGAGACTGGGCATATAAGACGACCCCCTAACATTTCCACTCAAAATACAGAGTTTGTTATATACTCGCCGTATAAGACTACCCCCCACTTGGAGGCATATTTTTCAGGGCCAAAACATCGTCTTATACGCCGGCAAATACAGTATTCATTACTGATTGGCTGTGAGTGTAGTGGAGGTACAGTCGATTTACATGTTTGTCTATTATTAGGCTAGATGTATTATTTACAAGGAGAAGGCATATATAGTGAACATTTAAAATAATATTAAAATGACATTTCTATTTACTTAAATCTTAAAAAATAATCTATGCTGGTAGATATGAGCAAGCAATTCCCTTGTTAGGGATAATGAATTGGAAGGGTTTATGAGATGCTGGTGGTAAAGTGTATATTAATATGGACACCACATAGATAGGTATGTTTACTTAGTAAAAATTCATTGAACTGTTTTAATATGCTTAGCATTTGTCCTTTTATTGTGTGTGTGTTATAGATTGCAAAACTATTTTGTTAATGACATGTAGGTCAAATGAGTTTCAACAGAATCTTACAGTACATATGAAAACTTTAAGAATCTGATAATAATGAAATTTGAATGAGAATTTCTATGAAATTAATCTTTTAAATTTTATTTCATTTATTTTTCATTTAAAACCAACAAACCACTTGTGGAACCATTAATACATACGCAGGGCCACCAATGTTTTATGGGCCCGGCATTTAATAATTCTGATTTTAAAAAATGGGATCCAGGTTCTTTGCTTCCTGCTGATTACACCTACTGCAGCAATAGGAGTTGAAGTATCTAAAGTAATTAACCACATTGCTTAACCAAGAGAATGTCTCTTTCTTTAGGACTTATTCTGTGTTATATTCCAATGAAATTTTCTAGCAGATATTAATTATGCAGATATCTTTTGTTTGTAATTAAATTGAGAGTTAAACATTTTGATTTTTTCTATATTATTTTAAAATAATACGAAAATCTAAAATAAAAAGTTTTTGCACAACAAAAGAAACCATCAACAAAATGATAAGAAAACCCACTGTATGGGAGAACATATTTGCAAATGTTATCACTGATAAAGGTTTAATCTTCAACATTTACAGGGAACTCATACAACTTAATAAAAGGAAGATAAATGATCCAATTTAAAAAAATGGGCCACAGACCTAAATAAATACTTTTTGAAAGATGACAGAAGGAAGGCCAAGAGACTTATGAAAACACGCTCAAAGTCACTAATTATCCCAGAAATGCAAATCAAAACGACGATTAGGTACCATCTCACACCTGTCAGAATGGCAATCATCAACAAATCAACAAACGACAAGTGCTGGTGAGGATGCAGAGAAAAAGGAACCCTTGTGCACTGCTAGTGGGGATGCAGTCTTGTACAGCCACTGTGGAGAACAGTATGGAGTTTCCTCAAAAAAACTAAAAATGGAATTCCCATTTGACCCAATAATCCCACTTCTAGGAATATATCCCAAGAACCTAGAAATACTAATCAGAAAGGATATATGCACCCCTAGATTCATAGAAGCACAATTCATCATAAGCTAAGATTTGGAAACAGCCTAAAAGCCCATCAGCAGATGAGTGGATTAGTAAACTGTGGTACATCTACACAATGAAATACTATGCTGCTATAAAAAAGAAGGGATTCTTACCATTTTCAGCAGCATGGATAGAACTGGAGAGCATTATGCTAAGTGAAATAAGCCAGGCAATGAAAGAGAAATACCACATGATCTCACTCATTTATGGAAAATAAAGAACCTGATGAACAAAAAAATAGATACAGAGGCAGTAAAGCGTGGGACAGACTGTCAAATTACAGAGGGAAGGTTAGGGAGTGTTGGAGAGGAGGAGAAAGAGATCAACCTAAGGACTTGTATGCATGTATATAAGCGCAACCAATGGATACAAGACACTGGGGGTGTGCGATGAGGGCATGCGACAGGGGGTAGGGGAGGTTGGGGGAAGAACAATGGGGGATAAAAAGGAGATTATATATATATATATATATATATATATATATATATATATATATATATATTACTATGTGTAATACTTTAAACAATAACATAAAATTAAAAATACTCTATTGCTTTCATTGGAATTATGGCACCTCCCCCCCAAAAAAAAATAATATAAGAATCTGGTTATATTTTTAAAACATCATAAAAAAACCTTATAAAATAAAACATCTACTTTAACTAACCTTTTATACCTCCAATCCTATTTTCCTACATTCACTTACCAAATGTATTAACCACCTAATGTATATCATGCATTTTTCTTGGCACAGGGGAAACAGGCAGATATATTATATCATTATTTCATGATTTATCAACTTTAATGCTGTCTACTGACACCAAGAGATAAAACAGAAGATTATAGCTCACTTACACTACCCTGGCCTTGCATAAACAATCTGGCAGTTTCCGAGTTGAAGAAGATTTTGGAATTTCCACAATGCTGAGAGAGATTTCAGTGAAAATACTGCTAATAAAAAAATAATGAATTTGATAATATAACAATAGAAACTTTTCAAAACAAAATACATCAAGAAAAAGGAATGGAACCTGGCCAGCATGGCTCCGTGTTTGAGTGTTGATCTATGAACCAGGCGGTCATCGATCCCCAATGTGGGGCATGCAGGAGGCAGCTGATCAATGATTTTTCTCTCATCATTGATGTTTCGATCTGCCTCTCTCCCTTCCTCTCTGAAATCAATAAAAGTATTAAGAAAAATAAATGCAAAAAATTCTACATCATCAATGACTCATGAGACAACAAAAAGTAGCTTAACACATGTGAAATTGACATTCCAGAATAAAATAATAGAGTATTTGAAAATTAAGGCTGAAATATTTCCAAGTTTGATAGAAAGTATAATCCCAGAGACTTACCAAGTAAGTTCAATAAATCCAAAATAAGAGGATGTAGACAGGGCAAAGCACATCAGAATAAAAATGTTGCAAACCAGTGATAAAGGTAAAATCCTTAAAAATCACCAGCGGAAAATGATGCATTAGGTATAGCACAATAGAAATAAAAATGATTGCAAACTTGTCCTCCAAATCAATGCAAACCAGATACATTAGTGTGACATTTTAAAGTACTAAAAACATAAAATTCTCTCATCCTATAATTCTCTACTCAGTGAAAAATCTTTCAAAAATGAAAACAAAATATCCTTTTTCAGGAAAAAGAAACACTGAGGCAATTCATCTCCTTCAGACTAGCACTACTAAATATTCTGTAGCCCTAACTAGTTTGGTTCACTGGATAGTGTCAGCTTGTGGACTCAGAGGTTCTGGGTTCCATTCCGGTCAAGGGCACGTACCTTGGTTGTGGGCACATACCCATTAGGGAGTGTGCAGGAGGCAGCTGATCGATGTTTCTTTATCATGGATGTTTCTGACTCTCTATCCCTCTTCTTTCCTCTCTGTAAAAAGAAATCAATAAAATATATCTTTAAAAAGAAAGAAAGTATTCTGTAGACAAGAGGAAAATCATGCCATATGAAAGTATGGATGCATACAAAGGAATAAAAAGTACTGAAAATGCTAAATATGTGGGCGATTTTATTTTTTTAATTTGTTTAAGAGATATTTGAGAACAGGGTGGCAGACTAGGATGTCTCCCACTCATAATCCTCCCCCCTCCCCCGCCCATAGCAACAACAATTGGGCAGACACACACAGCCAAAAGTGGCCTTGGGGGAGTTTTAGGATCCAGGTAGGAGCTTGTGAAACCCTGCTGGAGGTCAGGATCAAGCAGGACACTTTAAGAAGGCAGGGACATGCTCAGGTATCAATTGTGGTCTTAGCTTCAGACCCCAAAAACTGCCCCATCCCTTGTGCATTCAGGTACAGCCCCCTTTGGCTTTGGTCCTATCAACAGCAACATCTACCTAGGGGGCTCCCAAAATATTGTGAGATTTGCCTCCAGGAACTCAACAAGGTCGCCACAGTAAATAACATAGAAAAATGTCCTGTGCTTTTGGTAGGTGGAAGTGGAGAAGGAACCATTTTGAAATACACTAGCACTCTGTTATTCTTACAAAGGCTTTGCCCTCAGAACAAAGTTATTAAACAGAGCCCAGCATGCTTGGTATTATCAGAGTCTGGATACCCCAAGGGAAGGAAAATAACCAATTCTAGCCTATTCTAGCCAATCTCTCCCACCTAAGGTGGGAGAAAATTTGAGGAACTCATGGAAAGTTCATCATCAAGAGCACATAGACTCACTAAAAGACTAAGATGGAACCATAGGAATATGGAACACCTTCCCTCACCCCATGTTTCCCAAGTCCTTGCATATCAAAGTGCATTTCTTCCTTCCTCACATATGAAGGATATACATAAGGGTACAATTCTAAAATCTGAGAATATGTATTAACCACTGCAGGATGGATATCTTATAACAGTCTGAGTTACTACCTTTTAAAATTACCTGTAATTTTCATTTAGAAGCTTATCAGATTTTGTTTTTATCCATGAAATTCCTGAATATCATTAAGAGTGCCATGGTAATTGTTATTGTTGTTAATTCTGCCTAGAGAATAAAAGTATCCTTCTCCCAGCAAGGAATGCAAAAGTACCAACATGGTTTAGCCATCAGTCTAAGCAGGGGTCTAGTCAAGAAAGACAGCACAGGGCATCTAGCATCAGGCATCCAGTATTGAACTATGGGACTGAGTTTTACCAGCTCCAGTCCTGGAGGAATTGGGTGAGGACAAAGAAGATCCCTAATCCATAACCCTAAATAAATGTAAGATTGGAGTAGCTCAAGGAAATAGGCAGATGCATGGAGCAAGAGAGGAGTTTATTAGAGAGAATTGGGGGTGAAAGGTTCTCCCCCCTCCTAACTGGTGGCCGGAGTTTAAGACATGAATGGCACCTGTCACAGAGACATCTCCAAGACATTGAACCACCAATCAGCACATGCCAAAGTGTCCTGGAGCCCACCCCTTCCTGTTCTGCCCTGGGCCCAACCCCCTTCTTAAAGGGAACTCAGACAAGATACGTGTTGCTTGTCCTCCATGTCCAGGAGTTAACCCGGCTGGGTCGCCTGCCCCCCTCCCCACTCCTCCAATTCTTATTTCTCTACCTCCATAATGGGTTCTTCCCATTACCAGGGAATAAAATTTACTTTAAAATTCCCTGGTGGTCTGTTTCCTGCTTCCCTTCAAACCTAACAGGGGGATGGAGCAACAACTGGGAAATGTTAGGACTCAGCCTCCACTGTCCTTGGGGTTGAATTTTATGCATAAAAACTGCAAGGAGCAGAGGCTAATGGATGTAAGTATCCTAGTCTGATTAGATAGAGTTTGTTGTCCTTCAGACCTATTAGTGCTGGCCTTTGAGGCTATGGGCTGTAAGTGGCCATTGTTATTGTTGGCCTGCTGTCTCACCCTCTGGTATGGCTGCCTCCTTTTGTGCTGGATAGGTTGACAGTAGGCTGTTCCAAGAAATGAGGTTGGGGCCACATTCTTGTGTAAGGTCCCAAGACCCCCGGTGAGTCCGACGGAGGGGGCGACGACCCCAAGTCAAACGCTGAGACCGAAACTTGATGCAAAAAGCATGAGGTTTTATTAGTACAAGCGCAGGGGCTTCTCAGGCAGACAGCAACATTGCTGGCTGACTGGGAGCGCCGAGTAACTGCAGAACATGAGTTTATAAAGGCAAACACCACACGCAGGTGGGGCCACACATGGAGGGGGAAGAAGGGAACAAGGAAATAAACACCACACGCAGGTGGGGTTAAGTCCTCAGGGTAGGGAGTTTCTGGGGACTGATTTCATTCTTGCCTAATCTTCAACCGTAAAGAACTGACCTCCTCCCTGTCTAATCTTTAACCGTAAAGGTCACATCCTGGAACAGGCATTGGGGAAGGTCAATTCCTCCATCTTGGGGTTCTACACTTGTTCGGGTCTTTCTAGTCCACCTGAGCCAAATGTCCTCTGCTGACCTGCCAATAACCCCTGTGAGGCCAGTGGGGAAGGAAAAAAATGTGAGAAATACATAAACAGGGATATAGAACATGGACCTAATTACTAAAACTGTAATATAAGACAACAGTGTGATGACCTGGGTGACCAGGTAGTCCCAGACATCCATCATCAGGAAACGGAAAATGCCCTTTTAAGAATGTGAATGTGCCAAAAGGCATTAATATTGAGTCAACCTGAGAAATAAGGGTAATATGATCCCTTTTCCTACAATTATTGAGGTTCAAATTTAATTGGTAGGTTTAATTAGAAGACATTTTCTATGTGTTTTTCCCCCTTAATTCAAAATATATATAATTAAAGGTTATGTAAGTCAAAATCTCCACATGCACTTCAGCTTGAGCCTCCTCATTTTCTCATGAATAAAAGCTAAAGAAGTGATTTTAAAACAACTACTATGAGGGAAAAATTAGCCTTTTCCTCAATCAACTCTTGGGAGTGGACAAAATGAAACTGATCTCAAAGACTTGGGGCATGTGATGATAAAATTAGCATACAGTGGGTCAGGACAGAGATTACTAATTTATCTTAAGGTGAATTTACTCTCCCCCAGGCTCTTATTCTTGACTGAAAATAACACATATACAAAGGGAATTGGGACCCCCTCCCCCAAATTTTAGAAAAGAGATTATCTCTGACACTGAGGCTGAAGATCAGACACTGGACTCTAGTGAATTCACTAAAGCTATGCCTCCTAGCAGGGCTTCTCTTGGCAACACCAAAATGCTAGGTTGTGTTTTCCATGAAAATTCACACACACACACACACACACACACACACACACACACCTTCCTGAAACCCCTACTTGACACAGAAGCAGTATATATATTTTTTCAACAATGGCTCATAAACGTTAGTCTTTTTAACATTTTTATTTCTTTTAGAGTGAGAATAAGGGAGAGTGATATATAGAAACATCAATTAGCTGCCTCCTGCATGCCTCTATAGGGAATGGAGCCCACAATCCAGGTATGCACCCAAACCAGGAATCAAACAGGTGACTTCTTGGTTTATGGCCTAACGCTCAACCACTGAGCCACATTGGCCAGTCACAGATGTAAGCTCCAAACTCACCCTTTAGACTGTTGTTTTCCGAGGCTGACATCTACAACTCTCTTAATAAAATTAGTTTAGTGAAGATATTGTTAACCACCAATTGGAATCATTGTCTGAATTTTGTAGCTCATAGTTTTTCGTTAATTAAACTTTGCCTGCTCCAATCATCAATTTAAATTACACAGAATGTGATGTTCTGTCAAATGCTCTTAAGGATAATGTAAAAATTCCTTCACTCATTTCCATCTTTTACTGAGCATTTTGGCTCTATTAGCACAGTGAGATGCAAGAAAATGAGGTTCCTTTCTTGTTGCTTTCTTAGCAATGTGAAGAGCTCAAGGCATGCAACATATGAATAGAAAATAAATTATAAAGTAAGTTACCGTGGAAATATCCAGAGTCCTTACCTCTTGTCACCCATCATGTTTTAGAAATTCATAGTTTTATTGAAAATGTTCAAGTGCTTCTACAAACCCCTCATTGAAAGCTAGCACTTATCTTTGAGAAGAATACATGTAAGATCATCAGAAGAGTGGATTCACTGAAGCTTTTGTCTGAAATACACAGCAGTCACTCAGCTTTCCTTCCAGGGTCCTTGTTACACTTCACAGCACCCAAAACAGTGACCTAGCAAACTGGAGAAAGGATAAGTGGGAAAAGTTGAAATCTAGTCCATGTAAAATAATTATTCCCTAGCCAGTTTGGCTCAGTGGATAGAGCATAGGCCAATGGACTGAAGGGTCCCAGGTTCAATTTCAGTCCAGGGTACATGACGGATTGCAGGCTCTATCCCCTGTAGGGAGCATGCAGGAGGCAACTGATTAATGATTCTCATCATTAATGTTTCTATCTCTCCCTCCCTCTCCTTCTTCCTTCCTCTCTCTTTCTCTCTGAAATCAATAAAAATATATTTAAAAATAAAATAAAACAAGTAATTAAGGTAAGAAAAAGATCTTGCACCAACAAGCACTGGAGAAGCCACAGCCTTCATAATGAAGTGAAATAAAGCTTTTCTATGACTTTCTGGATTTCCTACTTCTCCATGAGTCAGCCTCGTCAGTGACCAAAGGCACTAGAACTAATTTAGTCTGATTGGAGGTAATCAACTAAAGCAGTCACCTATCTCTCTTTGAAGTTCTGCAATGCCCTCAGCACAGCTGATTTGTATGACCAATGCTCTGTGAGAAAACATCGAGGAAATATTCATTGGATACTCTAGAAATTCTCAAGTGCTCTATGCCCTGAGACAGGATCCTCTTTGGGGTCTATTGTCAAATGGAAACCAAGCATCCTTGATTTTGAGCTGCTGTCCAGGCTGGACAAATATCTTAGTGGATATCCTGATGCAAGAGCCTGAGATTTCAAGTCAGGATTGCTGAGTTTTCTTATGCCTGGTTCTGTCACCATCTCGCTGAAGGTAACCTTATATAAATCTCTTCCCCCTGGGTCTTAGTTGTCTCAATTTCTCTGAATTAAGGGAATTGAAGGGAAGGAGAGTAAGTTACAACTATCTTAACAATCACCACTAACTGGAAGTGATTGTTTGGGTCACCATGTTCAGAAGTAGTCTGAGTGTCCTGATTCAATCCTATCACTGTAGTCTGTTCTAATTGTATTATATCACAATGACTAATCACAGTGGTTAAGAGCGCCTGATCTGGAATCAGAGATTTCTGTACGCACGCACCAACTGTGCAGCCAATAGCATGTTACTTAACTTCTCTAAGCTTCTCTTTCCTCACTAATAAAATGAGGAAAATGATATTACCTACCTTCTAGAGTTGGTGTAATGAATATGTTAGATAATTCATATAAAGCTCATAGCATAATATCTTACAGTTCATAAACCCAAGGCAATTATCTGCATGATCTTCAATTCACTTACAAGCACATATAAATATAGGTAGGGCAAAAAGTATGTTTATAGTTGTGAATATGAGAAGCATAGAGCTTATTCTTGTACTAGTCTTTATTAATTATTTTCCATAAAATGGCTATAAGCCTACTTTTGCCCCACCTATATATAGCAGAGAATTTGCTATGGGCAGAGCACGAGGGAGTGGCATTTTATCAGTTGCCATCTCTAGATCAAATGCTTCTTAAGGTGTTTTCCAGCTCTCTAGTTATGTTTCTGTGAATACAAAACAGCACAGATTGAGGCTTACTCAAATTTGCAGCACTTGTGATGGAATTTGTAGTAGGCACAAGTGGATGTTGACAGCTTTTCTTGATTGGCTGTTTCAGTTCAGTTTGTCATCCAGCCTTTGGAATTCTTTTACTTAGGCATGTCTCCACACTCAGAAACTATTAGAACCAGGAGATAAAAAACAGACAGTTTATGTTGAACATGTAGATTATCTCTATCACAAACTGATTTATATCAACTGATTTATAATTAAACTGATTATTTATTATTACCGGTCTAATGCATCCAGTATTTTTGTGGTTTGGGAGCACTTCCAATTTGAACAATTCTGACTCTACCTCTTCTATAAATGTTGGGAAAATCAATCATTTGATACATTTTTGAAATGCCCCTATACACAGACATTGCCATGTCCACTAAAGATTCAAAATCATTTAAGACATGGCTCTTGTAGCTAAAGAGCACAAGATCTGAAAGACAAGTTCTAGTGGAATTCATAAGTTTTTCCTGCTGATTCCATGCATGTAACATAGTAGTTCTTTGTCTTCTATAGTAGATATTCCAGCATTCAACTGTATACCCGGTTCCCCTTTCTTTTCTAGACACACAGACACTGCATCCTCACATTCCCTTGCAGATAGGTGGGAGGAACATGTGATTGAGTCTAGCTAGTGAAATACAAGTGGAAACAATTATGTGTCACCTCCTCTCCAAGACAGTTAAAATTAGGTGAAAGTCTCTTAAGCTTTCTCCCTGACATTGGTGCTCTGGAAGTCCCCCCTCCCCCAAATGGTAACATTACCACGTAGACCATCCATTAAGCTATAAACCTACCATACCTCCCCTGTATCAATGCCCCTTTGTTTGGAACTTGTAGAGTAAACAAAATATAAGGCCTTTCTGTATTAAATCACTGAGACTTTTAACATTGTTATTGCAGCATAGTGCAGACTGCGCTTAACATTTCTTATTTTAAATAATATAACCCATAGAGAGAGCATACTCTAACCTATGCATATTAACTTTCTTCTTTTCTTTTTAAAAATATATTTTTAGAGATTTTAGAGAGGCAGGGAGAGGAAGAGAGAGAGAGAAAGAGAGAGATAGAGAAACATCAATGATGAGAGAGATCATTAACCCGCTGCCTCCAGCATGCAGCACACTGGGGATCAAGCCTGCAATCCAGGCGCATGACCTGATCAGGAAATGAACTGTGACCTCCTGGTTCATTGGTTGATGCTCAACAACTGATGCATGCTGGTCAGGCACCTTCTTTTCTTTTAACCAAATATTTGAAGTTGAAGAATATTAAAAAAACAATTTATCCAATATGAGGCTCTGACTAAAACACCAAGAACATTTCAGTCCTGTCACTAAATTTGTCTCTGTCCTGCCTATATATTATATACAGCAGTGCTTTTATATAATTGTTCAGCTTATCTGCCAAAGGTAGTAAATTGTGTGAATTATTTTTGGTATATTTATTACTAAAGTGGGAACATTTTGTGTCATGATAAATAAACCCAGTTCTTCAAATCCTTTCCAAAGAGAACATACTATTTTTACTTAGTTTTAGAGTCAAAAAATACCTGTGTTTATAATAGAGGGCTTAGTTATGAGAAGTGGACTTGAGAATATAACACAATGTCACAAGTCTCCAGATCACAATCAAATACAAGGTCATTTACTCTGTAGCATATTGTTATGTGTGTTAGTATAAGCCAGTGATTTTTCAACCAGTGTATCTCAAGAAATTTAAAAACATACAATACCTGACTATTCAGTCAGGGGCACTGACTTCTTTTCCCTTAAGTTGTCAAATAAAAAAATGAGAAAAGCCAAGGCAACAATAGCCATCTAGTGCGAATGAATCAAAATTACATCTATTTTTTGTTAGATAGGCAAACAATATAATCAATTTTGGTGTGCCATAGAATTTTAGTAATTAGTTTATGTGTGCAATGCGATGAAAAAGATTGAAAATTGCTGGGATAAGCCACTGCAATTGATTTCCCAGTAGTATCAAAGTACTACTACTCTCCTGCATATTCAAATATTTGACCAATGTTTTGCAGAGAAACAGACAAATTTATAAGTAATTTGGAAATGCTAGATAAAGTTAGAGATACACACCATTTTTATATACTGATAAGTGATGTGATAAGTTTTAAAATACATTTATAGTTCATGTTGATTTAGTATATGTTTATAATTGAACAAAGACCTAAAATTAGTTATTCTCTATTTATTATTTCTTTTACATATCAGGTGGGGATATGTCTACATAGAATCAAACTCCAGGTGGAAATCGAAACATTCAATAAAACACTAGTAGATTTTGCTTCTCCATACCACCACATGACTATTCAGAGATATCTGTGTAATTGGTTGTATTCTAAACTTCCATATTCAACCCATGAAGCTTACAACCTTATTGTGTATGCACAACAGGAAACTATAAAACAATCCACAGCCAAGCTCATAACTTTCTTAAAGCCCTTATTACCTTGTATCAAAGTTTCTGTGAGATTTTTATTAGTTCCCTAAACTTTGCCCAGTGTCTGTCTTTGCTTTCATTATGTCTCCACCTCACCAATGCATTTTCTGACCTGCATCCAGTATTCTACAACACTTTAATGGTTCTCTATTAAAAATAGAGAAAATGTACAAGCTTCTAATTGCACCATTCAAGTTCTTCTAGTTTCTAGGACGTGGTCTTGGGTTTCCCCTCTAGACTCAGCTATTCTCCTTTTCCCAACCCAATATGTGAGGTCTATCAAAGTGTGGCCCACAATTTTACCTGTGAGATTTGGGTTGATTTCAGCTCTCAGAGAAGCCTTTTTCTAGTCCTCAAGTATGAGTGGATGCCCCTCTTTGGTGCTCGTTTAGCACCCAGCGCTTATCCACATCCCAATACTTATTTTGTGCATAACAATGATTTGTCTCAGGTCTATATTCTCCATAAAGCCTGAGAGCTCTTTCAGAGCAAGGATCCTTGCCTCTTCTCTGTTGTCCCCCAGTTCCTAACAGTGATAGTATGAGGAAGCGAGATGGAATTTGGCCTTGCTTAAAATTTGGTAGCTGCAACCTAAAACCGCATAAAGACAGTGTGCTAGAAGCAGATCAAACCAGCTTGTGCCAACCAATTGTGTGTATTTCTTCCCAGACATCTATTTGATGGCTGGAAATTGGCTAGAATAACTGAAAATGCCAGGAAAATTGCTAAATAATACAAATCATAATTTTGTTTTTTTCCTTCAGAGATCTGTTTGTTTCTCTTTATCCTAACATCACTGGAAAACATTGTGCCTACTTTGGTAAGAGGGAAATTTTCCAAATATATCATGAATTCAAGCAAGGACGATAGCCCAAATACATCATGATTTGAAAAGCCAAAATAACTCCTTTGTCATTGAAAATATAATGCTTTCCTGGTCACAGCTTAATGACTGGTTTGAGAAATATTTGTAGTTTCCTTCAGTAATGATTGCCTAAGTGTCTGAGCAATTGATGATTCTATGTATAGTAACTATGTTGATTTTGTTAATTTCATCATCTTAATAGCTATATCAGATTAGTTGTGCAGAAATTCCATAAATATTAATGCATATTTTGGTGAGTGGTGGTAGTTAGAAAAAAATGGGAAAACACATCTATTTAATCCTAACAAAACAAACAAACAGAAATTAGTCTGTACCCAACCAGTTATTTTTGAAACATCCTCCAATGTTAGATAGCAGTTTTTATAAATCTTAAAGTACCCTTTTCTCCGGTTGTGCTGCTTTGAAAATACCACATGGAAATTGCTCTGATTGGTAATTTCAGTGAAATGGCATGTAAATAGACTCAGAAAAGGATTCAGGTAAAATGCATATTCCGAACTATGAAATATATAAGAATTTTTCTAGGGAATCTTAACAGCTAAATATTTGCCATGATGTAGTTCAGTTGTTCCCAAACATCACTGCTGTTGGCCTTTCTAGATGCATCAGAATTACCTGGGGAGCTAGTTAACTCATGCTTATAAACCATAAAAAGAGGGAATCTCTATTTTAAATCTTCTGTTTTTAAATAATTATAATCAGGATAAATTTTTATCTTTTTAAAAAATATATATTTTTATTGACTTCAGAGTGGAAGGGAGAGGGAGAGATAGATAGGAACATCAAGGATGGGAGATAATCATTGCTCAGCTGCCTCCTGCATGCCCCCTATTGGAGATGGAGCCCACAACCTGGGCAAGTGCCCTTGACAGGAATTGAACCCAGGACCCTTCAGTGCGTAAGCCAATACTCTATCCACTGAGCAAAACTGGCTAGGGAGGAATCTCTATTTTTAACAAGTTCCCCAGATAATTCTAGCATATTGCTTAAAGGCAATAATGTAGTGTTTTTATTCCTGCAAACATTTTTTTTTTTAGTTTTCAAGTTTGTCTTTTATTTAACATGTATGTATGCTTTACGATCTGAGTAATGACCATGAAAAGAAGCCAGAATTAGTCAGTAATACTAAATCGCCATAAAAGGTTTTCAGTACAGAATGCAAATTATTTTGTTTACACATGAAAAATGAGTAGGGAAATGGAATCAATTATCTCAATAATTTAGCTTCCATTCCCCTTGAAATATTCTCTCTCATGACCTGTCCACATAATGGCGGGACAGGTACTTTGATCATTGATTTTTCCAGATAATATTCTCAATTGTTCTTCTCTAATATTCTTAAATTGAAAAAAATTAGAGGCATGGCCTTCCTGTGACTCTTTTTCTATGGAAATCTTTGCTTATTACCTTATGATAGACCCACTCCTTAATGATTTAAAAGGAAATTGCAAACTGAATTTATTAGCACAATGGCAGCTAAATGCCTCAAAAATATGTGTATGACTACTTAAACAAAAATGCATCTGCTTTGTATATATATATATATATATATATATATATATATATATATTCAATCACATATGTACCTGTGCTTTCTCTGAGCAAAGATTTTACTTATCTCAGTTGAGTTTGCCTTTTTATTCACCTTACATGTAGACTTTAAAGCAGCAGATGGACTGCATAGGAATTATGACTTAATCCTCTGCTTTACTTTAGAATGTATCATTCTCTTCGAATATACACACTTGTAAGGCAAACACAGGGTGTTTTCTTTAGCGTCCATGAATACATAACCATTCTGTTTTGTATTTGGTTACACATTTTCTTTGACAGAAAATCCAGAGGTTTGTATGCTGTATAAACATAGATTTTTTATGCTACTTTGTTATAGAATGCCTCAAAAGGTCATTATAACAACATATAATTTTCATGATAATTTATCAAATATGTTAAACATTTGCCATGTAGAATCCTTAGTAGTTCCCTTTTTCTGAAAATAGAAATATTAATACTTAAAATCATGGGTAATACTTAAAATCATGGGTATTTAAATATAGTAATTACTATAGGTTTTTCTTGTCTTCTTTTTTTATTTGTATATATGTCATTGACTTTATCACCTTTGTTCTAATATCTTGTCCAGACCTACTTATTGAAATACCTTTTTGAACCATTCATAATACAACAGGGCTATAACTGTGCAGCTGCTGGCCTTATTGAAATTATAATGAAGATCAGTTATAGTATTTGATCCAGCTTTCCTTGTTAAGTGTTACTATTAATTCAAATTAAAATGCTATGTTAATGTGCTTCCTGCCATACAGGGAAATGAAGACATATTTTATTGATACTGGAGATGATTTGGGATGATAAGGACAAGAGTAGTTTACATTATCTTTGTTTTCACACAAAAAACTCCAGTCAATGATTAAAATAATCAGAATATTATGAAGAATTTGGAACTTAAAATAAGATATGCGAATTAGACATTAGTCATATAAGTAAATATATTATGGTAGAGTGGAAAGAGCCTTGTTGCAAAAATAAAGAGCCTTGAGTTCTGTTTTAAGTTTAGCTACAATAAAGCTGTGTGACCTTGGAAAATAATTTAATCTCTCTGGGCATCAGTTTTCTTGGCCATGATATAAGGATATTGAAATGGATGGTCCCTAAAGTGTTATGGTACTTTAATGATTGGGATGGAGCAAGGTAAAATCGCTTAAAATTAGTAAACTATAATGGTTGAAAGTCATTTCAGAGTATTAGTTTGAGGCCACATAGGACTGATTGTGTTCAAGAACAAGTTGGAAATACTTGTATGTGGAACTATAGTTAACTATATTCTAGAATTACCGTTAACAAGGCCATTAGAATAAAATCAATAATATCTAGAAAGAAGATCCATTAAAACAGAAATGATGGAAAAAGCACTTACCTTAAAGTTGATTTAAGACTAAAATAGCACTGTGACCCAATTTATATTTAGTTTACAAAAATAATTGTAATGCAATTCAATCTAAAGTGGTTGTTCTTTCTGTGCAAAGGCAATTTGTTAAAATTGACAAATCTTAAAAATAGGTCAAGAACTACCAAATGGCCCTAACCGGTGTGGCTCAGTGGAAAGAGCATCGGCCTGCGGACTGAAGGGTCCCAGCATCAATTTAGTTGACCTAAATTGTACCTTGGCATGTACCTTGGTTGTGGGAACATCTCTAGTAGGGGATACGCAGGAGGCAGCTGATCGATGTTTCTCTCTCATGGATGTTTCTTTTCTGACTCTATATCCCCTTCCTTTCTATCTGTAAAAAATATCAATAAAATATAATTTTTAAAGAACTACCAAATGTATAATTCTCATTCCAGACTGTGAAAGTGTGAAAAAATGAATTGGAATACAGACACAAAAATGCACATATAATTTGAAGAGACTCAGCTGAGAAACATGAGATGCAGATTGAGAACCTAGTTCATCTTTGAGATTTAAATACTCATGATCTATTTCCACTAACTAGAAACAATAGAATGGAGAAGTTTTAAATAAGAGTCCTTTCAGAAAAATAAATACTTAAATAGTATTGAATTCAGTTAAGCACAAGCACATGTAAAGTTTCATGTTTGCTTCCCTTCATCTTTCTGTTGGGTGGGAGGGCTCAAAGAGAGAGCAATATAATTCAGTCAGAAAGTCATATATCTGAAGAACCCCAAAACACTAATTTAAAAGGATGTGTACTCCCATGTGTTCTTTGCAACATATTTATAATAACTAAGATATTAAAATGATCTAGGTGCCAGTCAATAGAAAAGTGGGTAAAAAAGTTGTGGCACATATATAAAATAGAATATTACTTGGCCATAAAAAATGAATTCTTGCCATTTGTGACAGCATGAGGATGTAGCCAGAAGGTATTATGCTAAGTGAAATAATCCAATCAGAGAAACCAAACACCATATGATTTCACTTATATGTGGAATCTAAAGAACAAAAGAAACAAAGAAAATAGAAATACACTCTACCTGGCGAGTGTGGTTCAGTGATTTGAATGTTGTCCTATGCACCAAGAGGTCGCCAATTTGATTCCCAACCAGAGCACATACATTAGCTGTGAGCTTTGTTCCTGTTAGTTGTATAACCACTATGCTGTGCTAATGAAAATAATATTGAATTTAAACTAAAATTGAAAAATAAAATTTTAAAAGGTCACTGGCCAAGTTAAATACCCACATAAATCATTTTGATTATAAGATACACTCTCATTTCAGAACATGTTAAATTGTGAATATTTAGTGTACATGCATTGTTTATATCATAGGGGGGGTAGATCTTTGATAATTTGACAATTAGTCTTTTTGTTCATGGACCATTTTTATGAGTGAGTAGTAATTGATTAGCATGAAAGTTTTCATTGTTTTAGATCACTTGCAACTCTCCCTCCCTCTCCCTCTCCCTCTCCCTCTCCTCTCCTCTTTCCCTCCCTCCCTCTTTCTTTCCCCCCCTCCTATAGTTAGACAAAAGAGACAAAAATGTGTATCTTGGACAGTTAGAATATTTGGATATTCTAAAGTAAGATGAAATTCTTGCACTTTAAAGATTATTTCTCTATAGTTAAACTTCTAGTAGGTTCAGCCCTGTCCATATTGTTACATGGATTCACATGAATATTATTATTAGACATCAACTATATGGAATTGTTTTGAACATTGCCTATAAGTTACATCAGCATAGTCTGTCTATGCTACAGGACTTTCTGCTAGTATTTGCTATTCAATTTGATCTTGGGAGATTTCTGGCACATTGAACATGACATTTATTTAAGTGGTGCATTTATTTAAGTATTATGCTTTACTAACCAACCAAAAGCTCAAAGAATCAAGTGCAATGGGATGATTTGTCACTATACAACTGGTCTCAGTATAATCACAATGACACGTTCCACAAATTGGAATTCCTAACTTTGTGGCAGGGGCTCTAACCCTGAAAAGTCTGTGGATTTTAAAGAAGTCCAGTCCCATGGATTAATCAACACAATGCAACTTCACAGTAGATAAGCATTGAAAGGCTAGAACTTTGTTTTGTTACTGCTTGACTTAACTTTTTTTTTGTAGTTTGTGCTCAGATAAGCATCCCTAGAAAGGACTTACTCTCCAAAGGAAAACAATCTTATGTGGACTTTAGCAAAAACAAGCAAAAGTAAAATGGATTCTATGCTAGGATATATAAACGTACAGTAAATCACATAAATTAGAAATGTATACACCTGAAAAGCAACGAAGAACCTATAATAAAATCTCTTTGGGGATGGCAAGACAGAGAAAATGTGCAAGGGGTGCATTACATAGTGAAATTTCTGATTACACCTTAACCAATATACTGCAGAATTTTCAGCTACTGTACAGTTATGAAATAATAGACTATATACTGTGTCGTCTAAATTGCCATCTTTTAGGTACAGAAAGTGCTCTATCAAATAAACTAAAATCCACCAACATAACTGCAGTTTAAAATACAATTTTGTGAGAGATGCTAAAAATAGTTATCAGAAATACATGCTGTTTTAGGAGGAAAGAATTATGGAGTAAACTTCAGTAACAGATGTACATTTATAGGAAGTTTCTAGAACATCAACTGATTTAGGAATTATATATCTTTTAAAAAGAAAAACCTCACAGATACAAGGATAAAAACACACCCTCTGGACCATTCTGAAGTGATAAGTAGGTAAAAGAGGAAAAGATGTGGCATGATCATCACTGGACTCTACTTGCCTCAGGCAACATTTGTTTCCACCCTTCGTCTTGAATTTGATGTTTCCTGCAAGTTATTTGTCTTACCCAGATATCTTAGTTTCTACAATGCCATCACGATTCCTGTATTCTTTCAGTTCAGTTCATCTCCTTACACATATCTGTGATAAAAGTAACAAAAAACGAGTTTACTATGCAGTCATACCAAGGTGTATTTGAACATTGGCCTTTGACATTGGCCAAGTTCAGTCTTTCTGAAATTGGTTTGCTCCTCAATAGAATGGAGGGAATGACACCTACATCAATAAGTTAATGTAAGAATTATGTGAGATAATCCATATAAAGGGTATAGCAGTTTCAGGCACTTCCCACCATACTTCTTATACTGTTTCATTTTAATATGGAATGTAAATGAAAGGAAATTATATATATATATATATATATATCCATCTACATAGATACATAGTTCATTCATATGGTGAATGCCTGTGAGATGAAGTTCATCACCTTTAACATAGCACATGTGGCCTTCAATAACAGTTTGTCAAATTTGTTAAGAGTGTAGATCCCAGACTCATACTACAGGTTTCAAGCCTATTTACTAGCTGTGTGACCCATAGAAGTCTTGCTTAGCCCCCGTCTCTTCCTTTGCAGTGTCAGAATTACAGCAGCCCATTATTGGGCTGGTATGCGGATTAAATGAAATTCTATATAAAGCACTTAATACACTTTCTTACACATAATGCTCAGTCCATAACAGGTATATAGTGATTACTATCATCATTCATCTTACAATTGGGTATTTATTATGTGCAGTACTATACTAGGCGAGTTGTATAAAAGCATTTAGAGAATTCATGCAACTATTTTTTAGTCACACTGGACTCTGTTCTAGGCACTGATGATTTGGCAGAAGGCTCAAAAGGCAAAATTACTACCTTGGAGAAGCTTGAATTTTACTAACTGAAGAACATCTTCACTGCTCATCACTTCATTAAGGGAGCCCTAAAAACAGTTAATTAAAAATATAGTGCATCCCTGGCCAGTTTTCTCAGTGATTAACATTGGTCTGCAGATTAAAGCGTGCTGGGTTTGATTCTAACTAATCAAGTTCATGTACCTTGATTACAGGTTCTAACCCCATCCCCTGTTGGGAGCATGTGGGAGGCAACCAATTGATGTGCCTCTCACATGGATGTTTCTCTCAGTTTCTCTCCCTCCTTTCCACCCTCTATAATTTTAATTCATTCACTCCTCCTAAGAACTCTTTAAAATATACTTATTAGATACTTCAGTGGGAAAAATGAAGCACATATGTATTTTTAAATATATTTTATTGATATTTTACAGAGAGGAAAGGAGAGAGATAGAGAGCTAGAAACGTCGATTAGAGAGAAACATCGACCAGCTGCCTCTTGCACACCCCCTATCAGGGATGTGCCCACAACCAATGTACATGCCCTTGATCAGAATCGAACCCGGGACCTTTCAGTCCGCAGACCGATGCTCTACCAGTGAACCAAACTGGTTTCGGTGAAGCACATATGTATTAAGTAAATTATCCAAACTCACAAAGCTAGAAAGTGATTCCATAGTTCATACTCTTAACTGTAGTGTACTATTCTGTTTTCTTCTCTCATTATGTTTTATACTGTGTGTTGGGTTGAGCTGGGATTCAAAGGTATACAGTATAGGAGGAACAGTCAGTATCCATGAAAGTCTTTAAGACTTTTGACTTCAATGGAGCAATGGAAATGAGCCAGAAGGAATATCAAGAAAGAAAATGGACAGCTATTATAAGGATTCTAGAAAGCCAGGAGGGGGGTTTTAAAATTTCTGATAGGCTCTGCCCAGTTGGCACTTAATTATTATAGTATGACTATACAATATGGTGCATTGCTATTATGATGGAATTATATTTTACAAGTTCTAATATATAGATCAAAATAGTATTAAGGATATGCAATTCATGTCTAGTCCTAGAATAGAAATACTTTGATGCCCACAGAGATGGAACTGGTGGTTGCCAGAGGCAAGGGGCTTTGGGGCACTAGGAGAAAGTGGTAAAGGGGTTAAGAAGTTCACAAATTGGTAGTTACAAAATAGTCATGGGGATGTAAAGTACAGCATAGGGAATTTAGTCAATAATATTGTGATAAATATATATAGTGCCAGGTGAGTACTAGAAACATCAAGGGAAATACTTTGTAAAGTATATGATTGTCTAACTACTATGCTGTATACTGAAACCAATACAAAATAATATTGGATCAATTGCCATTGAAAAAAACAACAACACCCAGAGAATTGTTAACTATACTCATTATCTATACATTAGATCTCTAGACTTACTCATCCTGCATAACTGCAATGGTATACCCTTTGACTAACAACTCCCCATTTCCGCCACCTTCTCATCTCTAGTAACCAGCACCATTCTATTCTCTGTTTGTAGGTATTTCACATTTTAAGATTACACATATAAGTGAGATAATGCTGTGTTTTGTCCTTTCTGTGTTTGGCTTATTTTACTTTGCATGTTCCCCAATATCGCTGCCAGTAGCAGGATCTCTCTCTCTCTCTCTCTCTCTCTCTCTCTCTCTCTCTCTCTCTCTCTTTAAGGCTGAATAATATGTCTAGATGTTTTAAATCATATGGCTATTGATGGTTGAATTTATTTTATTTTATATCTAGTTAGCATTTATATACTGGAAAAATATGGATTTTGTTATCAGGTATTTCACTGAATTCTTCTATTGGTTTTGATAGGGTTTTAATGTATCCTCTTGAGTTTTCCAGATGGATTATCATATTATTTTCAAATGTGGATAATTTTGTCACTCCTTTTTGTTTCTTTCATTTGTCTAGTTGTGTCAACTAGTACATTCAGATATATATGGTAACATGATAGTCTTAGCTTTGCTTTGATCATCATCAGGTTCTGTTTTTCTTTTAATTTATTCACTTTATTATTGATTTGGTGCTTTGTATGGATTGTTGTTGCCATTTGTAAGGCTATGAAATTCTAGGTTTAATTACATTTATTTAATTATTTAATTAATTTATCTAAATTTAATGAGTTTATTTAAACATCTACTATTAATGACTTATAAGGAAGCTATCCATGTACTTAAAATTTCTCCTTCTCTCCTCGTCCCTCACACCTTCATATTTTTGTCAGCTCTATTGAAGTTTTTATATTATCAGTTTTTGTAACATTTATTTTTTGTCCTGTAATTTTAATTCCTACAATTTTTATTTTAAATTTCAAATATTAAATTAATTAATACTTGACCCAAGTCCTTTCATGTTATGGCTTCTCCACTTTTTTTTTCCTTTATTTTACTTTACTGTTTGAATTGATTGGATATTTTTAAAGTACATTTTTGAAAGAGGGGCTTGTGCGTGCTATTTTTCTGACAGAAGTTATATATATGTTGTGGATTGAGATTGTAACACTTCTTGGTTTCATTAAAGAAGGGGGTTTCTCCTCTGTCTCGTTATTTTACTATTTTGTGGAGGATTTTATTGAAGAAAGTAGAACAGAAATGTTATTAATCTGTCATCCTCTATAAAAAGTTTCCTGAAATACTGCTTCTTATTGAACTGCTTAGTCCATAAAGTGGTAAATTCAAGAATTTTAGAATCCTATAGCTGTCATTTTTCTAGCTGTGGAGCTGAGCAATATTATTTAATCTCTCTGAGCCTCAGTTTCCTCATTTGTAATTGGGGATTATAAAAGAGGGATCATATTTACAGTTTTTCTAAGAAAGTCTCATATTATGCCTTTCATTTGAGTTTACTTATTAATAGCTGCCACTGTACTTCCAAAAGTATTCTTAAATGGAAAATAAATTGAATGGGCATTCTAATTACCATACTGCCTACCTCATAGTGTTGTTGTGAGAATCAAATAAAACACCATTTACTTTTTAGCATAACACCTGGCACATCATTTATTTAGTAAATATTATCCTCTATTTTTTCAGAATTCTCTCCCCTCTTCAGACTCTAATTGAAAATAAATGTACAGTGCTCTTCCATGAGCACTCTCCAGTCTGGCTGCTGAGCTGCTGAAGTGTCATAACTCTTGACAGCTTGGAGAGTTCCCATTGTGGTATGTTCTGAGAACCAACCTCTCTGGCTGCTTCAAGTTCTTAGGATCTCACCAGCTACAGTAGTTATACATATGGAATCAATAGAAATTGCCTCTAATAACCATCATGGTCTCTTTATATACCTGAACACTGGGTAGAGAACACTGATTATGCAAACTCTGCTTTTTTTTTTTTTTTACAGAAATGAAACATGTTTTTTTTTTTTTATTTCAAAATGTGAATACATAAGAATATTCCAGCAAGGTTCAATGAGGGCATGAAGTAGAAATGTACAGACATTTGCCTTCCCCTGGATAAACAGTGAAATGTGAGTCATTTGAAAATAAGAAACTATTTGAAACTATCTATTGCTTCAATTTGTGAATATATTACCAGAAGGGGTTAGAAGTGGCAGGAGATGGTCATGCATCAAGGGCCTCACTTCTATTTATTATGCTCATTTATCTATATACACCTCCTGGTGAAAATGGAAATTATTTTCCCTGAGAACTGTCATGATTTTACTATTGTAAAATAATTTGCATATCCCTTTGAATATGTTACAATAAGGGAAGGATTGTTATATGCTACATTTGCCTCTAGGCAGAATATTGCTCATTAGCTAATAGACACATAGAAAACTCAATGGGCAATCCAGAAATAGAAAAAATACTTCTATGTCTTTTCTTGTACCTAGGTTTTCAAAATGTATAATCTTATTTATTTTAAATAAATCCAAATAATATAATTGCAGTTCAAAGTAGGTGAATACATTTATGTATTTGTAATGAAAATGAACAAACAATTTCCATACTAGTGCTTATTGCATAACTGCTTTCTGATTTGCTCATATTTACTATTTCTGCATATGCTTAGCTCTGTTTCACTTATTTCATGAATACCTCAATAGAATTAAGATGCTCACAAATGGACAAAATAGTGAAAGAACTTTAGCTTTCAACTATCTCTTTCTCCCCAAATAATGTAGTCTGTCTCAAAAAATCTCCTGTGTGTTTCATTTAATAAAATGCCAATGTTGTTCATAAAAACATAAAAGCATATCTTAAAGTATAGTAATTTAAATTAGTGTGACAATGGGTTAAGAACCAACAACAGAATAATAAAAACAAGCATTCTTGAAATAAACCATAGTACATACTGTATAATAATTTAGTATTTAATGAAAGAATCATTAGAAGTCAATTTGGCATGATGAAACATTTATTAAATCATGATGGGAATATTGGCCATTTTCAGGGGAAAATATGTTTAAACTTCAAAGCATAGCATGTACAAAAATAAATCTCAGTACATTGCAATGATGAAATTGAAAAACTAAAGCCATAAAGTGTAATAGTAAATAGAGATGAAATGATGCTGGTCTTAAGAGGGGAAATAAAATTTTAATTACTCAAACAATGAAATAAATTGCAATAAGTTTTATGTATTTTATTACATAAAAAATTTAACTTCTCTTTTACAAAAAAAGGTAAAGGAAAAACTGAAAGTAAATAGTCAAGATTAAGATAAAAGACAGGTTAATGTTTCTAATATATAAAGAGTACCTAAAAGTCAATAATAAGAGAGGACAGAATGGCAACAGAATAGATGGACATGTCCTGAGCCTTGTCCAAGAGCAGATAGAATGCAGAGCTGAATCTAATAATATCCAGTCCAAATTGGTGAAGGATACACAGCTGGTGAGACAATTCACAGGCTGGAATGGCAGAGGACATCTGAAGAAAGGTAAAATTAAGGATCTGGGCTGGAGAGAACTGCAAGACCTCTGAGCCCAGGGGGTCAGAGGGAAACCGCATGGCACCGAGCTACATCCCTTGTGACAGGCATAGTGCCTGACTGTGGAAAAGCGGTCTGCGGAACTGCGTGCAGAAGGGGATTCTAGATCTGGGTTCACAGTCATGAAAGACTGTGCCTAGAGGTCAGCTTAGAAGGCTGCGCAGACCAAGCAGTGCCATCAGGAGAAGGGCTCACAGAGGAGCAACTCTTTCCTCTGTGGCTTTTGCTTTTCTCCACTGAACCTAATTCATAGGATCTTTCAGATATGGACACTCACCCATGGCTAAGGTGCAAAATAAGGTGTGAACTTGTGGAGTCTGGGGAGAGGCTGGGGTGAGGAGAGGGTCCAAGAGAAGTGGCAGCGAGTCTAGCACTGAGACATACATGATGCTCAGGACTTGAAAAGAGGTCCTGAAAAGAGAGCCCCTCCATCCAGTCTCCAGGCAACCAATACAGCCACACCCAGAATACACCCTGAATGGTACAAAGGATTAAAAAAAAAATCTGAATAACCCCTAAGTATCCACAGGGACTGGCCTAAAGAGGGGCCTTCAGTCCCAGCAACAGAAAACTGAGATATCACAGGAAGTACAGAAGACTGGTATCTTAAGCCAGCCAAAGGAATGTGCACTTTTTCATTTTCTTTTCTTTACTTTTATTATTATTTTGTTATCTCTTTTTTCTTTATTTTCCTTTTTTTGTTTGTTTCTTTTTTATTTCTTTTCACATTATTTTCCCACCATTCTAATTTATGTTATTTTATCCCATTTTAATAATTTTTATAAATTTATTATTATTATTTTCTTCTCTTTCTCTTTCTTCTTATCCTCTCATCCCCTTTCTACTTCCTCTAAACTGAATTGACATCCTCCCCATATTCATCTAATTCTTAACTTTATTTTCTGTGTATGAGATTTTGCCCCAACCCTCTTTACTGGGTATTTGGTGTCTGTTTGGTCTACCTGTTTTGGTTTACCTGTTTGTTCTCTGGTGGTTTCTCCTTTTTCTGGTTTTTTTTTCTCTCATACAATTTTTTCTCTCTTCAATAACATTTGTGCTCTCTTTTTATCTCCCCTCATTCTCTTTTCTCTGGTGGTCACTTATATTGCGATTATTGGTATTGTTTGTACATTTGTGTTTCGTTCCCTTTGTGTTGTGTCACGTTGAGGTGAATTTTATCATATGTGGCCAATGTGCTAGAGAGCGAGCCATATAACTAGACACCTGGAGAGGAGACTATCTATGAACGGGTCAATAATACTTCAGACCCAACTATAGAAGCAGAAAGAAAGCAGCAGTAAGGGAGAGAGCATGAGTGAGGAAGGAAGGAGGAGTGTATGGTCATGGTGTGTGTGTGTGTGTGTGTGTGTGTGTGTGTGTGGCACAGTTAGATCCCACAACACCTTCAGGGGCAGGCTAACCAGGTGCACCTAACTAGGAAGCCTCTGATACCATTCCAAACAGTTCTGGAGAGGCTGGCTCTTCCTGACTGAGAGCCCAGCTTCACCTCCACCCAGGGTACCCTCAGATAATGGCTGGGACTCTACAGCCACACATGCCAGGAACCTGTTACCTCGGCTGTGGTCCCACAGTCACTGAGACTTCATCAACCCTGGGCACAGGCACCTGTGAGTTCTGAAGCACTCCCCCCTCTGACTGTCCCAATGCTTTAACCCAGGGCACTGCAATCATGCATACAGAAGACACATGAGCAGCCTACCCCGGGCCAAAGAGCAGCAGCCTCACATGGACTTCCCTTGTTCAAGTAGCAGCAGCTGTATGAGTGGCTCATCCCCACACCCTGTCCAAGGAGCAGCAACCACATGAGCAGCCTGCCCCGTCTAAGGAGCAGCAGCCACACACACAACCCACCAACATCCAACGAGCAGCAGCTTCATGAGCAGCCCGCCCCAGTATAAAGGGCAGCAGGCACATGAGCAAACTGTCCATGCCTGAGGAGCAACATCCCTGCACAGGCCTCCCTAGTCTGAGGAGCAGCAAACACATGTGAAGCCCACTCCCATCTCAGGAGAAGCAACAACACAAGCAGCCCCTCCACTCCTGCATCCAAGGAGCAGCAGCAGTGTGAGCAGCCCACCCCATACAAGGAGCAACAGCCCTGCAAGCAACCTGCCCCTGTCCAAGAAGCAACAGCCTCACAAGCAACCTACCCCATCCAAGGAACAGGGGCCCTGTGAAACTAGCCCCCATCTAAGAAGCAACAGCTATGTGAGCAGTCCTCCCCTGTCTTAGGAGCAATAACCACACACAGCCCTCCCCCACCCAAGGAGCAGCAGCCTCGCAAGAAGCCCACCCCAACACAAGGAATATCAGCAGTGTGAGCAGCCTCTTCCCACAAGCTAGAGGAGCCACCACTGCTGCAAAAAGCACCCACCAGAGGAGCTGCTGCTGCCACGACTGCCCAAGGAGCAACTGTCACCCAAGGAGCCACTGCCACTCAAGAATCAACCCCTGTGTGGCTTGACATCTAGATCCTTCACTGAGAAAAACAAAACAAAACAAAACAAAACAAAACAAAAACATGGGTAGACAAAGAAACCCCCAAAGGAAAAAAAATGAGGAATCGCCAGAAAAGCAGATAAGTGAAATGGAGGAATGCAATATGTCAGAAAAAGAATTCAGCATAAGGATCATACAGTTCATAAACAAGAAGGATGAAAAAATCAACAACTTGTGTAAGAATCAAGAAGAAATAGTGATACAGTTGCAATAAGAAACACCATGGAACGTTTCAATAAGTAGACTAGGAGAAGCAGAGGAGCAGTTTAGTGAATTAGAAGACAGGGAAGCAAAACACACCCAAACTGAACTGCAATTAGACAAAAAAATTAAAAGACTGGATGAGAGCCTAAGGGAGCTATGGGACAATATGAAATGAAGCAACATATGAAGAATAGGGGTTCCAGAACAACAGGAAGAGGAACAAGGTTTTAAAAACCTATTTGAAGAAATAATGTCAGAAAACTTCCCTGATGTGTGGAAGAAAAAGTCATATAAGCACAGAGAGTTCCAAACAAGAGGAACCCCAAAAGAGCCACACCAATACACATCATAATAATGATGGCAAATGTTCAAGACAAATAGATGATTTTAAAGGATGCAAGAGAGAGACAGAAAGTTAAGTACAATGTATCTCCCATTAGAGTAACAAATGATTTCTCAACAGAAAAACATCAGACCATAAAAGAATGTAAGACAATTTACAAAGTAATGCAAAGCAAATAACTGAATCCAATAATACTCTATCCAGAAAGGCTATTATTCAAAATTGAAGGTGAAATAAGGAGCTGCACAGACAACAAAAGGACTAAGGAAGTTTATCCCTACCAAGCCAGCAATGAAAGAAATGCTAAGGGGACTGGCATAAAAAAAGAAATAAAAAGGTAAGAAGCAACAAAGGCACACACAAAAAAAAAATGACTACAAACAAGTACCTATGAATAATAACTTTAAATGTAAATAAACTAAATGTTCCAATCAAAAGACATCAAGTGGCTGAATGGATAAAAAATGACCCATATATATGCTATCTACAAGAGATCCACCTCAGAACAAGGAACTCACACAGATTGAAAGTGAAACAATAGGAAAAAGACCTTTCATGCAAAGAGAAAGGAAAATAAAGCTGCGGCAGCAATACATATATCTGACAAAATAGACTTTAAAGTGAAGGCCAAAACAAGAGATAAGGAAGGTCACTTCATATTACTAAAAGGATTGACACAACAAAAGGATATAACCCTGGTAAACATATATATACCCAATGTAGGAGCACCCAGATACATAAAAAAAAAAAAAAACTCCTGAAAGATATAGAGAGCTTGACAAAAAATAACTGTCATAGTAGGGGACTTTAATACATCACTGACATCACTGGATAAATCCAAAAAAAATCATCAAAGAAACAGCAATTCTAAATGACTTACTAGATCAGATGGACTTAATTGATATCTTCATAACATGTCACCCCAAAGCCATGGACTATATGTTCTTCTAGAGTGCATGTGGGTTATATTCAAAGATGGAGTACATAATGTGTCACAGGCAAAGTCTCTCCAAATGCAATAAGATTGAGATTACATCAAGCATCTTCTCAAACCACATGGCATAATATAAACAAACTACATTAAAAACAATAAAAAATTCAAACACTTGGAAGCTGAATAGCATGCAATTAAATAATGATTGGGTTACCTAAGAGGTCAAAGAAGAAATTTAAGAATCCTAAAATGAATGACAATTAAAACAACAATCCAAAATCTATGGGAACCAATAAAAGCAGTCCTAAGAAGGAAGTTTATAGCTCTACCAGCATACCTCAAATAACTGGAAAAAATAGTAGTAAATCATATAACTCTACAACTTAAAGAATTAGAAAGAGAGCAGTAAGAAAAGCCCATAATGAGCAGAAGAAATGAGATAATAAAGAGCAGAGCAGAAATAAATGACATAAAGACAAAAAAAAAAAACAACAAAAAACCAAAAGATCAATGAAACCAAGAACTGGTTCTTTGAAAGGATAAACAACACATAGATGAACCTCTAGCCAGGCTCATTAAGAAGCAAAGAGAGTAGACCAAAATTTAAAAAAAATCAGAAATGAAGGAGGTGAAATAAAACAGACCCCACAGAAACACAAAAGGAGTGTTAAAAAATACTATGAGCAACTTTATTCTAACAAACTGGACAATCTGGAAGAAATGGACATATTCCTAGAGAAATACAGCCTTCCAAAATTCAATCAGGAAGAATCTAAAAATCTCAATAAGCCAATAACTATGGAAGAAAGTGAAGCAATCATCAAAAAGCTTCCAGCAAACAAAAGCCCAGTGGCAAGACCGCTTCACAGGGGAGTTTTACCGAACATTCAAGGAAGAACTAAAACTTATTTTCCTCAGACTATTCAAAAATTCAAGAGGAGGGAACACTTCCAAGGTCTTTCTATGAAGCCAGCATCATCCTAATACAAAACCAGATAAAGACAACACAATGAAAGAGAATTACAGGCCAATATCCCTCATGAACATAGATGCCAAAATCCTCAACAAAAAGCTAGCAAATCATATCCAGCAGTACATCAGAAAGATCATACACCTTGACCAAGTATAATTTATCCCAGGAATGCAAAGATGGCACAATATCTGCAAATCAACAAACATGATACATCACATAAAAAAATGGAGATAAAAACCACACCATCATATTAATTGATGCAGAAGAAGCATTTGAAAAAATCCAACACCCATTTTTGACAATAACTCTCAGCAAGGTGAGAATAGAAGGATCATACCTCAACATTATAAAAGCCATATGTGACAAATCCACAGCCAAAATAATACTCTGGACAAAAACTAAAACTATTCTCCCTTAGAACAGGAACAAGACAGGTATGCCCACTATCACCACTCCTGTTCTACATAGTACTGGAAGGATTAGCCATTGTGATTATACAAGAAGAAGAAATAAAAGGCATCCAAATTGGAAAAGAAGAAGTAAAACTGTCCTTATTCGCAGATGACATGACATGGTACATACAAAACCCTAAAGACTCCATCAAAAAAATTATTAGATTTAACAAATGAATTGGGAAATATAGCAAGATACAAAATTAATGCCAAGAGATCTAACAAATTTTTATAAACCAATAGTGAACTTACAAAAAGAGAGACTAAAGAAGCAATCCCATTTACCGCTGCACCAAAAAAATTAAGATTCCTAGGAATAAACTTAACTAAGGAAGTAAAAGATCTATACATGGGAAAGCATGGGACACTGAAAAAAGAGATAGAGGAAGACATAAACAGTTGGAAGAACATACCATGTTCATGAATTGGTAGAATCAACATCATTAAAATGTCTATACTACCCAAAGAAATCTACATATTCAATGCACTCCCCATTAAAACAGACCTAGAATGAACTCTCCAAAAATTCATCTGGAATAAAAAAAAGATATCAAATAGCCACAGCAATCCTGAGAAAGAATAACAAAGTAGGTCAGATCTCAATACCAGATTTCAGCCTGTATTACAAAGCCACTGTTCTCAAAACAGCATGGTACTGGCACAAGAACAGACATATAGACCAATATAATATAACAGAATAGAAGGCCTAGATATCGACCCAAACCACTATGCTCAATTAATATTTGACAAAGGAGGCATGAACATACAATGGAGTCAAGACAATCTCTTCAATTAATGGTGTTGGGAAAATTGGACAGATACATGCAAAAAAATGAAACTAGACCACCAACTTTCACCATACACAAAAATAAACTCAAAATGGATAAAGAATTTAACCATAGGACAGGAAACCATAAAAATACTATAGGAATCCACAGGCAGGAAAATATGAGACATATGCCAAAGCAATTTCTTCACTGATACTGCTTCTAGGGCAATGGAAACAAAAGAGAAAGTAAACAAATGGAGTACATAAAAATAAAAAAGGTTTTCCACAGCAAAAGAAACATAAGCAAAATAACAAGAAAGCCCACTGTATGGGAGAGCATATTTGCCAATGTTATCACTGATAAAGGTTTAATCGCCAACATTTGCAGGAAACTCATACAACTTAATAAAAGAAAGATAAATGATCCAATAGAAAAAAATGGACTTCAGTCCTAAATGGATACTTTTCAAAAGAAGACAGAAGGAAGGCCAAGAGATATATGAAAACATGCTCAAAGTCACTAATTATCTGAGATATGCAAATCAAAAAGACAATGAGGTACCATCCCACACCTGTCAGAATGGCTATAGTCAACAAGTCAACAAAGGACAAGTGGTGATGAGGATGTGGAGAAAAAGGAACCCTCGTGCACTGCTGGTGGAAATGCAGACTGGTGCAGCCACTGTAGAGAACAGTAGGGAGTTTCCTCAAAAAACTGAAAATAGAACTCCCATTTGACCCAGTAATACCACTTTAAGGAATATATCCTAAGACAATAGAAATACCAATCAGGCCAAAACCGGTTTGGCTCAGTGGTAGAGTGTCAGTCTGTGGACTGAAAGGTCCGGGGTTTGATTCCGGTCAAGGGCATGTACACCCAGTAGGGGGTGTGCAAGAGGCAGCTGGTCGATGTTTCTCTCTCATCGACGTTTCTAGCTCTCTATCTCTCTCCCTTCCTCTCTGTGAAATATCAATAAAATATATTAATAAATAAATAAATAAATAAATAAATAAATGAAAGAAATACCAATAAGAAACTATATATATGCCCCCCTATGTTCATAGAAGCACAATTCACCATAGCTAAGATTTGGAAACAGCCTAAGTGCCCATCAGCAGATGAGTGTATTAGAAAACTATGGTACATTTGCACAATGGAACACTACATTTCTATCAAAAAGGAATTCTCACCATTTGCAGCAGCATGGGTTGAACTGGAGAGCATTATGCTAAGTGCAATAATCCAGGCAATGAAAGAAAAATAGCACATCATCTTACTCATTTATGGAAAATAAAGAACATTATAACCTGATGAACAAAAAGATAGATACAGAAGCAGTAAAACATCAAACAGACTGTCAAATTACAGAGGGAAGGCTGGGTCTTGTTGGGGAGGTGGGATGTGATCAACGAAAGGACTTGTATGCATGCACATAAGCACAACCAATGGACACAAGGCATGGGCGGGGTGTAATGGGGGCATGCGACAGGGGCTAGGGGAGGCTGGTTGAAGTTCAGTTGGGGAAAAAGGAGATATATGTGCAATTATTTGTAATACTTTAAACAAAAGTAAATAATTAAATTAAATTATTTTATTTTTAAAAATATATTTCTTTGTGTTGCCAATGTAGCTTAGTTGGTTGAGTGTTGTTCCATGCACCAAGAGGTCACCAGCTAGATTTCCAGTCAGGGCACATGCCCTGGTTGCCAGGGGGCATGCAATAGGCAGTAGTTTAATGTTTCTCTTTCATTGATGTTTCTATCTCCCTCTCCCTTCCTCTCTCTCTAAAATCAATAAAATATTTTAAATGGATATATTTTTATATTTTTATTTTTTTAAATTATTATTTTTTTATTAAAGTATTATATGTGTACATAGCTTACCATTGCCCTCCCCCCCCACCTCCCATTCATGCCCCCCCCCCCAGAGTTCTGTGTTCCTTGGTTGTACTTATATTCATGCATACCAGTCCTTCGGTTGTTCTCTTATCTCCCCCCAGGTCTCTTTCCCCTCCCCGCTGTCATTTGACAATCTGCTTGTTTTATGGTGACTATCTCAGGATCACATGAATAGAATCCGCTCCTCATTTGGCAGTCTGCTTGTTTTATGGTGACTATCTCAGGACCACATGAATAGAGTCCGCTCCTCTTCTGGTTCTCACCGCCCCTCCTCCTGGGTCCCACTGCTTCCGCTGGGACACACGGCTCACCTGGGGCACATGGCCCCTTTGGGGGACACGGCTCACCCGGGACACACGGCCTCCTGGGACACACGGCTCACCCTGGGGCAATGGATATATTTTTAAAGAATATTTAGGAATAAGAGAAGGTCTATCTGTGGTGGACAGACTTCAAATTAGTCCCACTTTGGTCACTTTTTCCTGGTGTTAACACCTTTGTATAATCCCTTCCCCTTCACTGTGTGTAGAGCCTGTGGTTTTCATCAAATTGGAAAAATATAGCATGAATCATGGGATATCACTTCTTTAATAGTATTACATAGTTTGTAGCTTCAATTTTTCTAGGAGACACTCTCTCCCTTTCTAACTTTGAAGAAGAAAGGTAACAGGTTTTGACATTTCCTTCTGGAGAGAGCCACAGGGCAAGGAAATGAAGGGGGTCTCCAGTGAATGGACAGTGAAAAATTTTGGCCCTCAGTCTAGCAGCCTGCAAGTAAGTAAATGCTACCAATCACCTGAACTTGAAGACAAATTCATCTCCAGGTGAGCCTGACAGGAGACCACACACTGCCCAACATTTTGACTGCAACTTTGTGAAACCATGAAACAGAGGGTCCAGGTAAGCAATGACCAAATTCTTAATCCACGGAAACAGTTTCATAATAAATATGTGCTGTTTTAAGCCACTATGTTTGCTATTTGATGGTAGACAAATAATAAGCTATAAAAACATGTAATTTTTAAAAGCAGGATAAAAAAGTTGTATATATTATATATGTGTCATTCAGTTTTGTGGCATGTCAGCCCCAAAACTCAATGGCTCACACAAAGAACACTTTGTATTATTTATTTTTAAAAAGATATTTTCATTGATTTCAGAGAGGAAGAATGAGTGAGAGAGGGATAGAAATATCAATAAATGAGAGAGAATAATTGATGGCTGCCTCCTCAATGTCCCCTACTGGGGATCAAACCTGCAACCTTGGCATATGCCTTGACTAGAATGGAACCCTTCAGTCACAGGCCAGTGCTCTATCCACTGAGCAAAACTTGCTAGGGCAAAGAATTCTTGTTTTTAAGTTGCATTGCATTTTTGTGGCTATAAGGGAATTAAGGCTCTTATGACTCTAAGTTCTCCTTATTTTTGCTTGACAGCTTTCATGCATTGTCTGATTCTGGGATCCAGACTGAAAGGGTTTCCCCTGTGTTAGGCATTCCCATTGTTGTGCCAAAGAGGAAGAGCATGGGTCATAAACTGAATCTAAACCATACAATCATATTTATTTTTTAATTTATTAAGGTATTATATGTGTACATAGCTTACCATTGCCCCCCCACCTCCCATACATGCCCTCCCTCCCCAGAGTTCTGTGTTCATTGGTTGTACTTATATGCATGCATACCAGTCCTTCAGTAGTTCTCCTATCTCCCCCAGGTCTCCTTTCCCTCCCCACTGTCATTTGACAGTTTGCTTGTTTTATGGTGACTATCTCAGGACCACACGAATAGAATCCGCTCCTCCTCTGGTTCACCTCCCCCCTCCCCCCCAGGTCCCACCACTTCCCCGGGGCACACGGCTTTCCGGGACTCATGGTCCCCCTGGGACACATGGCTCACCCAGGGCACACGGCCTCCCTGGGACACACAGCTCACCCGGGGCACACCATACAATCATATTTAAAGCTTAAGCTCAATTTGTTATGTTTGTAGGACTCAAGGCCCCATTTCCTAGTTGTCAGCTTGGGCATCATTCTCATCTGCTAGAGTCTTCTTGCATTTCCTATCTTCAGGCCTTCTCATAGGTACTCTCACAACATCACATAGAGTAGTAGGATTCCTTACATTGAATGTTCTTCATCCTTCAAATCTCTCTGACTTCCATTTCTGCTACCAGCCAGAGAAACTCACTGCTTTTAAAGGGAACACCTGATTGGGTGAGGCTCACTAGATAATCTCCATATTTAAAGGTTAATTTCCTTGGGACTTTAATTAGATGTTCAAAATCCTTTCACAGTGGTATCTAGGTCAGTGCCTTGAAATCAGATCAAGCCATTTTCAAATCACGATTCATTCAATTACCTATGTGTGCTTTAGACAACTTTTTTAGCATATGGGTATAATAATAGCTACCTCATTTGGTTCTTTGGAAGACTAAATGGGATAAAGTTTGAATTGTCCCTAGCAAAGCTCCTGACTTATGGGTGTCCAAAATTGGAAGCTTGGATATTAATTTCATAGTAAATTTTGCATCAAGTAAATACCTGATATTGATCATGCAAGTAAAGAAATGCAACAAGCCGAAACAGATTTGGCTCAGTGGATAGAGTGTCGGCCTGCGGACTCAAGGGTCCCAGGTTGGATTCCCGTCAAGGGTATTTACCTTGGTTGTGGGCACATATTTTTTTTTTAAGTGCAACAAGATATATCTCTCTCTTCCTCTCTCTCTCTCTCTCTCTCTCTCTCTCTCTCTCTCATATATATATATATATATATATATATATATATATATATATACTTTGTATATTTTGGCATCTAGATTATCACATGCTTATCAAACTATTATAATTAAAAATTATTACAAAAAGTGCAGGATTCCAATTGCATCTTATCAGTGTATTTCTTACTCTTGGCAATGAAGTTGGATACAAAAGGATATTATATGATTCATTACCTAGTCTATGAGTTTTTCTTCACAGTGCCTTGCAGCAGGTGCCAACACAAGCATGACACACCGGGTCTGAAATAAACCCCATTTTTCCATAAAGGATTATTAATAGATGTTATTTAATTTCTAAGACCAGTGCTTCAGTTGTTTTCTAATTGAATTTTGCTCAGAATATTATCAACAATCAATAAAGGAAAGACACTGAAATGCCAAATCAATGCCTCTGATACATGGTTTTCTAACCATCTAACACAAAGCTAGGAAAATAGTCTAAAATGTCTATTTCACTTATTATTTGTAATAATCTTCACCAAAATTAAATGTTATCATGGCAAGTTAAAAACATAAAAACACATATGGAAGGGTCTTTACAGACATTCAAATTCAATGCTAACTTATTTTAGATGGGAAAATTGAAGTGTGGAGAGCAAAAGGGATTTGTTCAGTGTCCTACATCCAATACTTTTCCTTGAGTTATGTTTACAGAAGTAGGATAAATAGAGCCTTTCTAACTTGTCAGAAGGCTCTAAGAGCCTTTCTAATTTGTCAGGTTACAAATCTGATTTGTATAAGCTAAGGCTGTGCCAAAGGAAAATTCTCTGGCAACTTTTACTAGTGGACCCATGCAAGTTGCCTCACGGGAATTGCTACACATCCAGTTCTTTTAGATAAAGATCAAGCCATGGATAGAGAGGAATAAGCATCTTTTGGAGAGAGAAGTGGCTCAAATTACATGGAAGTGCCCTAAAAATGCTATCCCATGTATAGATCGATGTTAACTGACTCATATCAAACATAGAGAGAGAAGGAAGTTAGAAAGAAAGTATGCATTGTTCCTCACATAGTAGTCTTTGAACTGTATCTCCTCTTGTTAAGGCTCTCCTCCCTTCAGTGCCCAGAATAATCCTTACTTTCTACAGGTTTCTTATTTCCTTCCCAGAGTGACCCACTGGTTTATGGTAGGGAGTTGGCAGTATTTTTAAGAACTTGACCTTGGTGTGGATTGCCTTTTGACCAGCATTACACTTGCTATGGTAGTGACCTACAAAATGGCATATTCTCTTCTAAGGTAAATAGTGTATACTAAGTGACCAAATAAAAAACAAAACAAAACATGAGTTGAAAGTTCTGCTTCTACTTAGGATTTAGAAAGCTATGCCGAAACTGGTTTGGCTCAGTGGATAGAGCATCGGCCTGCGGACTGCAAGGTCCCAGGTTCAATTCCGATCAAGAGCATATACCTTGGTTGCAGGCACATCCCCAGTAGGGGGTATGCAAGAGGCAGCTGATCGATAATTCTCTCTCATCTATATTTCTAACTATCCTTCTCTCTTCCTCTCTGTAAAAAAATCAATAAAATATATATTTTTTAAAAGCTATAAGGAAATGTAGTTTCCATCCTGACAATAAGAAAAAGGCAGGAAATCTACAGGACCATAGCTATTCCTGAGTTTCTCAGATTGTTGAGGTCACAAAGCAACTTGCTGAATTAAATTACAAAGAGTGACAAGCCCCTTTGAAAAGAGATAAGACACATAAACATTTTTATTAAACCTTTGGGAGTACATGACAAAAATAGGTGGTCAATAAAAAAAAACACAGGTAAAATGAAAGCAACTGAAATTTTAATGAATCCTTAAAATTCTACTGTGTGCTAGTGATTAATTTATAATGCTTGAAAGACCCAGACAAAAAGGAAGGAGTCTGCACTCATTTTCAGGCTCTTTTTCCAGGCCTCCAATAGCTCCTGGTACATAGTAAAGAAATTAGAGGTACAAGGACCCAAGAGAGTTCCCTTTGTTGGCACTGCATGCATGTAGGTGGTGATGGGCTACCATTAGGAGAAATGCAAGAAACTCTTCCTACTCTTCTCTCATCCCTAATACAAGCCATCTTCCCCAAAGGGGAAGGAGAGAAAACCCTCCTGCTTCTAATACCCAGGCAAGGTAGCACAGCTGCTGGAGGAGTGGTAGATGAAAATCCCATTGGCATTTGGAGGAGAAACAATAAAAAAAATTCTCAGCCCCAGGAGATCTACTATCATGAGAAGAGGGGCTGAAAGCTCTCTTCCATTCAAAATACCAAGCAAATACATGACAGACATTGCAACAAGGGAGGAGTAGGAACGCTGTGAGATCTCTACCAGTGAGACTCACATGTACATTGTCTGCCTGAGGGGGGAGTTGGAGAACTGAGAACCCCTACTGCCCCTCCCCACAGCATAAACACCTCACATAGTAACCAGAAGCACCACTCTACCACTGAGGAACTGGAAGAATGTGGAGAAAGACCACCCTGCATACAGTACAGGCATGCAGGTACTACCAAAGGCTAGGTGGGGGCGAGAGGGAGCAGGAACACTGAGAAAAGATTTCCAGTATTCCAGTCCATGCATAAGCACAAGGAAGCAAACCATCACTGAAGTAATGTGTCAGTTCCTTTAGGCATATGCGTACACAGCAGGTAACTATAGCAACAACAAAGCCTAAACCCAGCTCAGCTCCTGACTAGATTGACTCACTCGCACACTAATGGCTTGACAGAAGAAGCGGCATGCACATTTCTGGACATAAATAATATTGCCACATCAAGGAAATGAAAGTTAAAACCAAAATTAGGAGTCCCTACACACCTACTAGAAAGGCTAGAAGTAAAAGGCCTGACAATGCCAAGAGCTGCTGAGGATGCAGATAGAACAGATCTCTCAAAGCTTGCTAGTAGGAATGCAAAATGATACAGCCACCTTAGATGAAAGTTTGGCATTTTTCTTATAAAGCTAAATATGTTATTATCATATGACACATCAATCCCACTCCTAGGTAACGAAAATGAAAATATATGTTCACACAGAAACCTCTATGTGATTGGTTATAATTATAGTACCTTTATTCATAATCATAGAAAAACTGAAAACAATCAAGATGTCCATCAGTTGGAGTAAGGATAAGCAAAATATGGTATACTCAACACTGAAAGTAATAAAATATCTAATGTACTTAACAATGTGGATGAATTTCAAAAGCATTATGCGAAGTAAAAGAGGCCAAACACAAAAGAATATACTATATTATTCCACATCTACAAAATTCTAGAAAAGACAAAACAACAGTGTTAGAAAATAGATCAGTGGCTTCCAGAGTCCAGCAGAGGAAGGGTGGAAATTGACTACAAAGAGGAATGAGAGAATTGAGAGTGGGGAATTAGGGGGGAAAAAATCTGTCATGATTGTGGTGGTTACATGATGTTTGTCAAGGTTCATCAAACTATCTCCACTAAAAAGAGGTGAATTTTATTATAAGTATACTATATATCAATATACCTGAGGTTTGTTTGTTTGTTTAATCCTCATTTGAGCATATATGTTCCATTGATTATTATAGAGGGAGTGTAAGAGAAGGAAATACAGAGAGAAACATCCATGTGAGAGAAGCACATTGATTGGTTGTCTCTGCATGCACCCTGACCAGGGCCCAGGCAAAGGAGGAGCCTGCAACCGAGGTACGTGCCCTTGACCGGAATCAAACCCAGGACGATTCAGTCCACAGGCCCACACTCTATCCACTCAGCTAAATTGGCTAGGAAATCTGAGTTTTATAAAGGAAATAATGTTGCAGAGAATCAGGGTAAGAAAATTAAAGAGTTAAGATATAAAGGGATAGTGTTTTATATTTAGAGCAGACAGAAGTCTGGAAGAATATCCTGTACTGTGGTTCAGAGATTCACAGACGCTTTTCATGTGGTGCCACTGACTCCTGGTAGAAGAATTCTAGGAGCAGGTATTAGGTCCAAGAGAATGGTCAGTTAGAGCCACAGTAACTATGAATTACAAGGCAAATGTTTGTGATCTCATCCATCCCCCAACCCCTGTCATGTATATTAGTATATATTTGTGTATGTCAGAGTGATATTTAGTTTACATGTATGGCCACTAGAAATTTACTAGTACACTTTCAACATCATTTTATTTTAATTATTTTACTTAAGGAAATTTTGTAAATGTACATATAATCTAATTTTTATGCATTTATATGAATTTGCCTAATATATTTTTCTTATTTCATGTTGATTTGTAGTTTAGAAAAGATAATCACAAGTTTCCATGCTCTAGTAATTCTATTATGAGAGCTTATTAATCTCCCCAATGAAGTGGTAAGTTGCTTGAATGTTGGTAGAACTACCATATAGTGGACTAGGAAATTGACATGATTTGTCTTAATAACAATATTTTGAAGTATATCTCACCTTTAAAAATAAGGAAATTTATATATATATATATATATATATATATATATATATATATATATATATATAAAACGTCTCTGCAGGAGCTTGACCGGGAGACCCATCACTCACTATGATGGGTTCTGACCACCAGAGGGCAACACAGAATGAAGGGAGGCCCCAACCAGCAGCTGGAAGGCCCTGTTCGGCCCTAATCGCCAGCCAGGCCTAGAGACACTACCTGTACATGTATTTCATGCACTGGGCATCTAGTCAATAACAAATAATTCTTAAAATTATTAATGTAGGGTCTGATAAAGCTGTGGTAGATGTCCATTTGTATTTATCATCTCAGCCTGCACTCTTTCTCTTTTGCCTTTGAAGAGGGGGAGAAGGCTGGCCACTTTGATAAACTCTGTGATTCTCTCAGTAATGCCATAGTATTCCAGAGAGAAAAAGACTATCCATAAACTGATCCAACTTCTTTTGACAGATGAGATATTTAAGTCAAAGAGTGGGTTTAGCAAATTGGTTAAACTCATAGAGTCATATATTGAAACAACTTAATTAGAACCCAGGTTTCATAACTCCCAATCTATTACTCTTTCCAAATTTTGTCTACTTAATTAGGGGTGAATCAGTCCAAATGAAAAAGCTTGATTCTAGTGTAGCCGTTGAGCTGTTCCCCTTGCAAAAAATATTGAATTGCCCATGGTCACTGGCAGAGCTACACAAGGAAATACAACCAAGACAAATACAAAGCATAAAAAGAAGGTCTGCATTCATACCCTGCTGAGCATAGGTCAATGAAGCTCTCTTCACCATGGAACCATCTCTACCCACTTACCCATTACATGAAAAGGGACCTTTTAGCAGTAAGAACCTTGAAGGGCCCAAAAATGGGATGTAACTATCTATTCAAAATGGTTAACTTCCTTCTAGAAGCTTAAATAAAGACTTAAATGTAAGTCATGACACCATATAAACCTTAGAAGAAACCATAGGCAGCAAAATCTCAGACATCTCTCATAGTAATTATGTTTGCTGAAACATCCCCGAGGGCTGCAAAGGAAACAAAAGAGAAAATTAAATAAATGGGACTACATCAAAGCAAAAAGCTTATGCACAGCCAAAGAAACCATCAATAAAATGAAAATGGAGCCCACTGCATGGGAGAACAAATTTTCCGATGATACATCTGATAAGGGGTTAATTTAAAAAAATTATAAAGAACTCAAAATAAAACTTCATAAAAGGGCCCTAGTCAGTTTGGCTCAGTGGATAGAGCATCAGCCTGCAAACCAAAAGGTCCTAGG